>JAUBOD010000016.1:323048-336776 GCA_032353885.1 Nothura maculosa
AAAAGTTCTTCTTATTACTCTTAACATCCCTTGCTAGGCTCAATTCTAATTGAGCCTTAGCTTTCCTTGTAGCATCCTTGTAGCATATGAATGTTCCTATTAAATAATCTCGTGCATAGTGTCCCACTGGTTACTGCAGATTAGATGTCTGAGACCAGGTTAAACAGATTAACTTCTTTGAGGGCCTCAGAAATGAATGACCTGTTCTGTAAAGAATATTCTGTAGTATCTTTAGGCAATGAAATTCAGAGATGATAACATGGATTTTCATCCAGATCTGATCCCAGATATGAACACAAATCAGAGTATTTTTTTTCCTCAACCTACCGTCATTGTCAATACCACCTTGGAAGAGGAATAGGGCTCTAGAACTTAAAACATGTTGAATTACAGAATAGACATAAAAATATTGATGTAATTATTATTTTTCTTTGTAGAAAATTTGTTCACTCTAAAATAACTTCATGTTCGAAGCACAATGGAAGTAAAGAGAAGTGTTGCAATTGCAGAGATCCTCGCTTTGCGGGGATAAAGGGTTCTTGGTTTCTTGCCAAGAAGTAGTGGATAGTTTCCTTTGAATGTGGTTTAAACACCATTTGAAAATGTGAACATCTGTGATTTTGTGGTGCTACAAAAATGCGTATTTTCTTATTAGTTGCTGTAATAGAACTTACAGGCAAAATATTCCCATTCTTCACCGTCAGGACTGTGTTTGCTAGTAGTTGTAGTAGTAGCTATAAACGGCCTCTCTGTTTCAGATAAAAACCAGGTAAATACTATCTGGTATTTATTTAAATATAAGGAGTATCTGTGGGTCACAGGTAACATATGATCGTTGGCTTAAATGTAAAAACATTGAACCAAAGAGAGAATTAAAAGGTGTATGCCCTCTGAAGTTATCTTAAATTATGAAGCAACAATGGGACAAGATGAAGCACAAATAAAGAAAAAATTTGATAGTTTGTTGTCAGTCTTGTTTGTCACTTTACGCAGGTGAAAAATTCACCTTTTTTTTTTTTAAATTCCTGTTTGATTCAGTTTGAGTAACGACCTCGTGGTTTTTCCTCTCTTTTCTTACAGCATGTAATGTCTGGTATCTGAATTCAGTGGAGATGGAGTCCCTTACAGGCTACCAGGCAGTGCAGAAAGCTTTAAGCCTAACACTGATGCAAGATCCTTCACCCATTTCAACCGTAGTCCATTTCAAGGTGTCTGCACAAGGCATCACACTAACAGATAATCAAAGAAAGTAAGCAAATGAGGAATGGGAAGAGAATATCTGGCCTTGTCCCAGACAAATATCACTTGTTGTTGTTTTTCCTAGATACGTTTTGCAGTCTCTGTCTCAGATTATAACAAAATAGAATTGTCCAAAGAGTGATAATGTCTGGTCCATGGCACTGCGAACCATCTGCAGTGCTGGAGGATGAATATTTTAAGCTATAGGCAGTTCTTTCACATGGCTGTTTCTGTGCCTGGAAGGTCACTTTGCCATGACATTGTTTTCATTGTTATTATTTCCTAGAAAAAGAGAAAGTAATGAGTGACTTTGATAACATCTGGTATTCAGCATATTTACTGAAATTTACTGAAATCTTCACTGTAGCTATTACCAGTAACATTGAATGGAGTTGGCCAAAGCAGCCACTGTATATCTCCAAGTATTTGAAATATTGTTATCAATAGTCCAGTGCCTGTAAACTACTGTGATAAAATGTTAATTTAAATTTATGTTGTAGTGAGTACCATTAAGACTACTGCAAACTCCTTAGATTTAAAAACTGGACTTTACAAAGGAGGAATGGTAAAGCCTGATACTTCTACCTTTGCTTGAGAGTTAGTTTTCCTTCATCCAGATTTAGATGTTCCTATTCTAAATAGGAATGTTTATTTGGTTATTTTATTTGTTTAATGTGAATCAAATAGTTTTCAGAGTGTCACTAAGAGATGACAAAAAGAATATATTGTCATTGTTAAATTTAGAAATCTATTTCCTTTATATTTCTGATCCATTCAGTGTTAAAATTTTAAGCTTCCTAAGTAGGTCTGAAACTTTTTTTGCTTTTTCCTATCCAGGCTCTTTTTTCGGCGACATTATCCTGTCAACACAGTTATTTTCTGTGCTTTGGATCCACAGGACAGGAAGTAAGAAACATAAGCACTATTTCTAGTATTTTCTTCGTTTGTGAGACCAAAGATCTAACATATGTGTCCTTTTTATTTGTTTTTTTTTTTTAATCTGCTTTCTTATGGGAAACAAGATGGATGAAAGATGGCCTTTCTGCAAAGTAAGTAGACACCTATTCCAGTGAATGTTTTAGGAGTATCATGACAGATATCAGTTTGTTAGTCTTCTAAATTATGATGTCATCTTTGTCAGAGATGTAGAAGAGACAGTAGCTATTCAGAAGTAAAAGTCTCTTTCTCCACAAGTGTCTTTCATTTTCATTTCATTTTCATTTCATTGTGTCGTTATTTCATTTACACCTCTGCAGGTCCAAATTAAGCCATGATAAGATATCTGGAACCAGAGTTACAGAGTTTATTTGGATTGCAGGTCTGTGATTTACCTGAAGTTTCAGAGTGGAAAATAGAACCATTACTGCTCATTTTTATGCTCTTACGACACTTTAGCCAAATGGTGCTAACAGAAGTTTTAGCTACTCTTCTCATTTGGTCTAGCAGATTTAAAAAAAGAAAATCCCACATTCAGCATATTCAGGAGGAAATCCTAGAGACATGAATGTTGGGCATAATTTAAAATTATCAGTTGCTCGCAAATATTTTCTGCTGAAGATCATCATTGTTGCCCTCTTACTGCAAAGAAAAGCCTCAAGGGAGAGAAGTGCTCTTCATTTACGCAGGGCTGTACTGATCTCAGAAAAGGAACAGAAAAAGATCTCAAATACTTAACCTACTGAGATATGTTGCTACAAAATCTCTTTCTGAGCATCCCAACTCTTCAAGTCTGCTCACCACATGTGGCATCTCCAAGACAGATGAGAGCAGTACTGAGTCAGATGATCTGTCTTCCAGGTCAGTTGCCTGTTTTTAACAGTGAACAGGACAGTGTGCTCATGGAGAAAACTAAAAAAATAACAGGACAGTATTATGGACAACACAATTTGAACTCCCTTTGGATAGGCTTTGTACTTCTGGTTGCCGCAATATCCTTTCTGATTTATGAAAGGAAATGATGTGCGTGTCTCAGTTCTCTAATGTGCTGTGGTTTTTGCCCTTGCAGAGTATTTGGATTCGTGGCCAGGAAGCAAGGCAGTGCCACAGACAACGTGTGTCACTTATTTGCAGAGCATGACCCAGAGCAACCTGCTAGCGCCATTGTGAACTTCGTATCAAAGGTCATGATTGGATCCCAGAAGAAGATCTGATGCCTCACCAGCCTCGCCCCAGAACTCTTCACTGGCTTTAAAGACTGTTCAGCAGCAAAGGCTGAACCTTGTCATCCCCAAAAAGAAAAGCACAGGATGTTCTGTTTGCATTAAGTTTGGAAGAGTACAGTCTTTTCTTTGAAGATGCCTCTGACTGATCGAAGCATTATCTCTTTCTTTTTATATCAAAAGACTAAGCAAAAGAAGTTGGGTGTCACCTAAGCCCACGTAACTTATGCCTGAATGAATCATAAAATGAAAAATTTATCCCCAGAGGGCTTTCTAATGTATTTTCATGTGCTGTTTCTCATCATTTGTTGGAACAGAAATAATCACCCACTCACTAGGCTGTGCCACACTTGTGCAGCAAATGTTTATTAGAACCACCACTAAGACACTTGCCATAATTGCATCAATGGTAGCTATAGGCCTTGCAGGCGTGTGATCTTGAGAGAATGGTGGTCGGAGGAGGACTATTTGCTCTTCGTCTGTATGTGATCAGTGGTGGGAATTGAATGGAGATGGGGGAGATGTATGTGAAGAGAAGGTCTGTGCAAGTTGATTTCTGTTAGGAACAACAGTGTGGAATATCCAGGGAGATTTCTCTGTATTTAGTGTAAAGACAGCTGGACAGTTTTAGCTTGAATAATTTTAAGTAGGGGAAAGGTGGCAGACCAAAAATGGATGTGTGGAAGTGTATTCCATAATGCTTTTGGTATTAGTATTTTTTATACAAAGACCTAAGCAGGGAAGATACTGTATTTTAATAATTACAGGATAAAAATGAGGGAAAAGCAAGAAGAAAAAATTATAATTTATATATTTTTGCTTATGCCAGATTATTTATAGTAGATCTCAGATCTTGGTATATCGTATGGAAATTCTTTTACTGGGCCACAGTTGAGCTTTGCCTTTTTAGCAGTCTTGTGTAAGTAAAAATGTGTTGCATATGCCTTGCTGTAGATAATAGTTTCTTATTTTGACTTTGTCTTACAGTGATGAGGTATTTTCCATCTACTATCTTCTTTGCAATAGTACTTTGGTTGTAACATTTGTTCCCCTTTCTAACAACTACTAACGTAAGTGGGTTCTTTTTGGCCCCTTTTTTATTGGAGTTTTGGGGATTGGGGTCTTTTTAAACTGTAGGGGCTGTTTTCATGTTTTATAGCTGTGTTTTAATAATATCTTGAGGCAGGAAATTCAACAGGAACCTAAAGGGAATGGAATTTATTTTGTTACTCTATCCTGTTTCTGCAGAGCATTTTGTCATGATTTGTACAACTGTCATACGTGTACGAATCTGTTTCTCTTTATAAGCACATGTTTATTTTAAATGCATAGCTGTGAGCTTTACAGTACTTACATACTGCGTAAAACCTATAAGGTAGATTACAGTGGAAGCCTTAATGAAGATCAACAATTATCTGAGGTCTACTGTTAATAAGTCCCATTCAGTCCAAAAAGGGCAGTCCTAGACCCCATAGTGAAACAGCTCTGCACCATAGCAGAAAGTACTGGTGTGGGACAGTGCTGAGACGTTCTATTGCCTCATTTCTCTAATGTGGGATTGTCACCATTACAATAATAACCCAAGCAATAAAATGACATGATAAATACTGCAAGCTAGATACACGAGACATTGGATTAACTGGAATTTTTACTAAATAATGGTTTAAAAAGGTGGAAAACTCTGGTTGGGCTATACAATAAAAATAGAACCACCTATCTAAATTGTATTTGTCCTCTGTAGATGGCGATCTGGTTTTTATTAACAGATTTTTTTTCATTCTTTTCATAAAGTGTTAGAGCTATGGAAGCCTTATTCAGTGACTATGGTCAAAAATATTACCAATCTTACCAAATGATTTGTATAATGATGAATTTTGTGTAAATTACTTTTTTTTCTCTGTTTAAGTAGAAAGAGAGGGGAAAAGAGAGAGAGAAAGAGAAAAGGTAAAGTTGAAGTAATATCTGTGGACAAAGAAGGGACGTAGTAGTAAAAACGGACATTTGATGTTCATAGAAGGGTTAAGCAATCCAAAGCATTGTAGCTACCGTTGAAGCAAAAAGGCAAGTGCCTCTGATTTGTAGCAAATACTTGTATTCTTCTGACACAGAGGTATATTACTTAAACAGTGTTTATATACCATCCAAAAGAGAATGCAGTTCTTAATTTTAGCAACTCTTTATTCTTTCGAAACATGTTTTGATGTGCCAGAAATTAAGTTGTTGATTGATATCAAGTTATTGATAGTTGGCCAGTTGGAGCCCAGTGAATTTTTTCATCTGACATCTGACCTAGATACAAGTCAAATTTTCTAGGAAAAAAAAATGCAATAAAACTTGCCATGTCTTAAGGAGAAATTTTGCCATTCAAGTGAGGAGAAATTTTTGATTGTATTTTTTCCATTTGTGTAGATAATATTTGAGTGTGCGCTGTTAAACACCAGGTATTGGCCACCGGGCTGAAGTATTGTGGATTTCTTTTTTGTTGTTTTTGTTTGTTTGTTTGTTTTTCTCCCCTTTTTGTTATTTCAGTTTTGGGCTTTGTTTTGTATTCTTTGTGTACTCAAGCTCCTGATGAATTCAGGAATGCAAAGAATTCAAAGCTAACAGGTCTGATGGTGTTCCCTGAGAGTTTAGCTCGCCTTACTAAGGGAAAGAAGAAAGCTGCCCTGTTCCTAAGGGACCTTTTCTATTATGCATTCCTTTGGATGGTATATTACCATGTGCTTTTGCTTTTTAATGAATTGAAAAAATGCACAAAGTAAGCTAGTTCATTAAGTACCACTGTATAGTGTATGTAGGAAGGCATTCACAGAACTTGTATTCATGGCAAACACATGACTAAATAGTTAATATAGCACTTTTTCCAAGGTTTTTGGTAGATGCATATATGCAGTCTCATATGTAATGACAGCAAGTTGACACATATATTTAGCCAAGCTCCTATTAACCTGCTTCTTAAATGTAGTACTATGCTCTTACAGTGTTAAACTACAGAAAATGCTAAAAGCCATGTTTTTAATTGAATGGTTCCCGTGTATCCAATAGTATCATTAAAATTTTAATGTTTCCTTCTTGAATTTACCTATTAGTGAAAATTTTTGCCTTTTTATTTGAACTGTAAAGAACCAACAAGAGATCTCCAGTATGTAAATGTAAGTTCTATAAATTTCTTTGTATAGTCATTATTTCAGATATCACCTTTATTCAGATTATAATAAAATTATGAATGTGAAATCTCACTGCATAGTGTTACAGGGAAGTCTGTTCTGACAATAAGGCATTTAAAGCCAGTTAGCAAGTTGGTGAAACCAGTTAGCTGTTTAGTAAAGCAAGAACAGATTGACGGCTGAAACAAGGTTCTTTTTTTTTCCTTTTTTTTTTTAACAAAGGTTTCTTTCAGGAAGTTGACTGTACATGTGTATGTCTGTTGTCCACATTTAGTTAAAGAATGCAATTTTCGTAGTTTTTATTTACGAGGAGAGTTGGATGAAAGTGCCTTTCACCTGCCTTGCTTAGTTGGGATAAGAAAGACAAATATGTGATGTCACCTTCAGAGAAGATACTTGTACCAGTTTCCATATACCCCCACAGTGACAATATAGGAGTAGGTTCCAGAAGAGTGCCAGGGGAGATGAGATATCCCTGAGCTCCTGGAATAGACAGTTGCATCAGCCATGCCATTAAAGGTTGAAATAAATACATACTTTGCAGGGATTATTCTGAGACTAATAAACTCTGGTATGCCATGCTAATGCCTTTTCTGTGAGGCAGAGGTGAGGTGAAATTCCTCTTCCAAAGCATCCATTATCACTGCAGACCTTTGTGTCTGTGTTCGTGCGTAGACCTAGCGGTTTGAGGAAACAGTCACAAAATGTATGAATCTCATATGAATATATGGATGAATGTCTGTTTTGCTGCTGTTGCTTACTTCCTTTGGAAGGCTGTTTCAGCATCTCTGTCTTGCAGTGATAAAAATCTTTCAGTGCTCAGACAAAATGTATTCCAACCTAGTTCATACTCAGCTGTCCTCAGGTCAGCATTGTCTGCTAGAATTAATAACTACTCTTTCTCCTTGGGGTATTTATAGCAAGGGATCACATTCCCCACCTTGTATCTCTTAGTCTCCCTTTGACAACACTACACAATTTTATATTTTCGTCTCTCAAGGGGTGCAGAGACCTATTCTTGTGTCTCTATCAGTTAAGTAATTTCTTTGGGAGAACCTGAACTGAACGGCCAGATTCTTTAAAAGGGGTGATGACTTGTGATTTTTGAAGTATTTATTTTAGAAAGCTCTTGAAACAAAGGAAAGCACCATATGGACAGACTGAACTCCTATTCTGGTATAACTCTTGACATCTTTGGTGAGAGTTACGGTAGCAAGAGTGACCCCAGTGGCATGTAGAGGAAACAATGAGGCTTTGTGTGAAACTAAAAGTCAAATAGCTAAAGATGTTCCCCCCCAAAATAAATAGGAAACAGGAAGTTTACAGAAGGCTTAGCTGTTCTGCCAGACTGCAAAAGGGCAAAGGGGAGCTATCCTGAAATTTAAGGATCTTGCAGAATAATTAGCAGTACATGTCACTGCAAGGCAACATTGAATTAGAGCTGGGCCATGTCTTTGAAGGTATCTAGTAGCTTAACTTTTTGCATGAACCACAAATGTTTGTGCTGCTATTTTCACACCTTGAAGAATCCTTCTCAGGTATGTGATCTTGGCAGTGATGCATGGAAACGGTTGCAGTGTCAGCCAACCACGTAAGCCTTTCTTGCAATCCAAGTGGATTGCAAAAAAACAGATCAATTTCAGGTTTCTGCACCACCTTTTAAATAAATGAGTCTTCTCATTATTTAAAATTTAAAATCATTGAAGTGAAATTTCACCTATGTGAAAAGCTTCTTACATCTTGGGTAAAGAGTTGTTTAAAAAAGTTCTTGATAGGGCAAAATCAGCTTTTTGCATCACAAGACTTCATGTGTGGGGATTTTTTTTAATGTGTGTGTATGTGTGTTCATATTTTCTCCTCATTTTTTACTCTTTTTGTTTCAGCCTGTGGCTATGCGTAACCTTCCTGATGAAACTTAGAGTTATCAGCTTTCTCCTGCTGCCACCTGCATTACATAGAAGTTGTGATCTGTTCATCATGTGCACAGTAGGTGTGAAATACATCGCAAGAAAGCAAATAAATGCAGCACCGATGGAGAATGTAAAGGTAGGATGACATGTGTCCAGCACACTGGTGTCCTTATATTTGCTGCAATGGAATAATCCAGCTCGGAAAATAAACAATATCTTGATTTGCATATTGAACTAGTAGCACTCAGCCTATGCTTTTACAAGCCATTGTGAAACTCCCACTAGAGTGGATGGTAGCTGTTGGTTTCCATGAGGTACTAGGTACTCTCACCACTAGGTGAGAGGTGGCCCTAAGCCCGCAACCAGATTGTTCCCAACACCCCAAACCTGCATGCGAAATTAGTTAATATGGCTGAACACTGTGGCAAATGATCAGCCATATTCTCATATACAACCAGATTTTACTCCACATGACAAGAAAGGACAATGCCTGCGCTCCCTCAACCAAAGTAACTGCAAGATGAACAGATCATTCAAGTGATCTGTTGGGAGATTTCATACAACTTCAGTATCATCTTCAGTATCTAGGAAGTACCAGGCTTTTGAAATAGGAATTGTCTATGAAATCAAGCTCCAGATGAGTCAGGCTCTAGCCTCCAAAGGGACTTGCCTAAAAAATCCTGGAAGGTGGTATTGAGAATGTGGTGACAGGCTAGCAGTGTACATAGACACATAAATTAAGACTTGTAGATGTGCCTTTGTTCATGTTGGATACATATATATATATGATCTCACATTGTCTGGTGAGATCTGGAAAACATTGTCTGGAGAACATCTGGGTTTGATAGTTTGGTTTTATTTGTTCTGCAATATTTCTTAGAAATCCCCCCTATCTCTTGGAGGAAACGGAAAAAAATCATGGTTTATATCTCTGCAGTTGGTAGCAGTTTTCCTCCATTCCATGATATCTCAGGAATACCATTCATCATTTCTTTAGAATAACTTGCTGATAGTCTCAGAATTGTGCTTGTCATTACGACTCTGATAAATTTGTTAGATTTGGGATCTCTTTTTTTTTTTTTTGTTCAGGCCTGGACCTGAATCCTGCTTGGTTGGTGAAATGCAGCCTGCATATATGTTTTTTGGGTTTTTGGGTGAGTTTTTGTCTCACTGAGAGTATTTTTGTAAGCAGCACATTCTCTATAAGGTTAGGTAGTGAACACAAGCATAGGTGTTTTCAAACTTAAGTGATAAAGTGTACAAGGTTTATAGAAAGCAATGGAGAGAGACAAAAGACCCTATAGGATTTGAAATGACTGAAAGCAACAACCATAGAGGAGTAACACTGTAATTAAACGTCATTTAACAGAGTTTTTCTGGAAATGATTTGTGAGATCTAAAACTCTAGCCAAATCCATCTCTATAAGCTAAACATGCCAAATAATTTTGGCCAATCCCTTGAGCCCTGGGTCTGAAAACATGAATTTCTGATTAATTTATGAATTGTTACATTGATTTCTGAGTTGTGTCTTGAGTATCTTTTGGAAAACCAGGATCTTGGATTATATTTACTTGTTTCTCTTGTGTGAAATAGTAATAACTGAGGAAGACTTGATATCTCTGGATGTTGATTGCTTGAACGTAAGTTAATATATATAGAGTAGGTTCTAGAGCTGTTTCAAAGGCATGTTTTTAACTAGTGATGGTTTTAACACTCTGACTTCATTCGTATAGTCATGGCAAATTCACGACTGTATGTGTATGTATGATACTTTAGCTGGAGAATAAGATAAATATTTATGTGAATTACTTTCTAAAAACTAGCTTTCACATTATTTCCGTACTCTGAAGTCTTTCAGAATCTTAGAGCAGCAAGTGTGCAGCAGTGGGTATTGGACACAAGGGCATGGACTCCCTGTCTCATTGCTGGAGGACATGCAAATAGAGGCCATTTTGTGCCAAGAGTGAGGAGAAAAAGGAAGGAGAGATGAGGGCTTGGTCTTCCTGCCATATTCATGGGCGGATGCTATGGAAAAGCACCTGAGTTTGAGCATGAGAAAGCAGGAGACAATAGCATGATGCAGGAAAGTGGATTTTGGTGAAAAGAGAGCATATATGAGAGCATTGGGTGGTGAAAATGTCAGTTCTCATTTTTGCTCTTATAAAAGCATATGTAGCTTCAGCTTTACATTACATTTATATAATAACAGTGATGCAGAAAAAAAGCTGAAAATACACTTAAAATAGTTATAAACAGGACATTGAGGAAAAGATAAACCACTTGGATGGCTGATGTAAAACTGCTGACCTTAAGAGCTGAAAAATAATTAAGCCCCAAGAAATTAGGAGCTGTTCCTAAAAGTTTCTTTGCATTATTTGCACAAATTCTTCTTGGGAAATATAATTTTATTTTTTTAAATAAAAGGCAGTTCTCATATAATCTGCAAATCCAGGGCCTTTATAGGAGAGGCTTAAGCCAAAGTGCCATGATAACATCGTGGGAGTCTGACAGCGTTGTTTATGGGGCTGTTTATGGGATACCTACAGCATGTACTGGAATTTGGGCTTGTGTTTCTGCTTCCCATCCCTATAAACTCTGCCCTAGCCCTGGGTGTGCCTGAAGAGTGTCAGGAATGGCCCTACCCAGGAGCCGGTCCCCTGGGGTGCAGGTCAGGGGAATGGGCAGTACCTTTCTACTTGCTTTTTTGTCAGATACTTACATTTTGGAAGTCAGTAAATGTTTTGTTTCAGTCTAACCTGATCTTTACCTATTACTCTTTCCCTTGTGGGAAGGGCCAGTAGGATGAACACTGGGGCTATGGAGGCTGTTCATAGTACTGGTTTCAGTTTCAGAAGAAGTATAGTTAAGAATAGGAATAGCTGAGGAAAGATCTAGAAAATCTCTCTGTTGAGAAAGAGCAGCAGGTTTGGGGAGGATTTTCTTTGTAAAAACTTCAAATAAAGACAGCTAGCTAAAGTCTTTTAAGCAACCACAAGTTTAGGTAGCAAACTATATAAAAATGAATGAACTAATGATCACTGAATGACCTAATTAAATCTGATAGCTTATTGATAAATCCAAGAGGTTTTAAAGTTCTTCTATTTGTTATTTCAGTTAATAGCTAATTCTCTGCATGCATTAAATGTATGAATAATGAAGGGGAAAATGGCTGCAATTTGCCTTACTGGGAGTAAATTTTTGATTGTCTTATGGTTCTTCCCAACCATATTATTGTGGCTAGGAATATGAAGTGTTTGGAGGTCCTCAAACCTCCAATTTTAAGTCTTTCTGATTTTTAAGGCATAAAACTTTCTCTTTCACAGTGTTTCAGGTCATGCTGGGGGCAGAACTTCTTTTTTTTCTCTTCACTTCTCTCTCCCCATAAACTGTCTTCCAGACCTAAAAGATGAACTTTTGTTCCATCTACTGGTCAATTTATAGAATAGCAAGTAGCTGCTTATGGAGCAGCCAAAAACTCAGGTACCTGCTATAAGGGGATGTGTTTACACATTTCACTGGGTAGGTGTGATACATAGTCATCTCCATGTACCTAAAGAGATTTACTTCCTTCTTAATGATGGCAGAAAGTGATGTAAAACTTTACCAGTAACTTTACCATAAACTTTACCGTAGCTGTGTAACTTAATGATTAAATATTGAAAATAATATTTTATGAAAACATGTAGCAAGAGCAAGAAAGAAGGATAAAGAGAGAGAGAGAGAGAGAAAGAAAGAGAATGCCTTCTGAATAGTTGTATTTAAAGATTGCCCAACTCTATAATTACGAAGGCTGGAAATATGAGAGAAAAAAAGAAAATTAGAACAGTTCTTCAGAAATACATGACTCCAGTAGCTAGATTTTTAAGTAAAATAGTAACTGCTTCCAAGCCCAGGCCATGTTAGGGTAAATTAATGGACTGGCAGCTCTGCAGATCCTGGTTCAGTGCTTGGCTGTGCAGCAACAGAATAGTAGATAATGAGCACATTTAATTGTTTTGCTGAATCTGGTCCCGTACTGGGTAACATTAAAAAAAGGAAAAGTCGTTAAAAAAAGGAAAAAACATATCAATAATAGCTGCAAAGATCACTAAAGACTAGTTCACCTCCTACAAGAAAAGGGAATACAATGTAATTGGGTTCATCGCTTTTCCTTCTCTGCCCTAAGTGGCTGGAACACTGCACCTGAGTGGGAGGTGGCATGTCCTGCTCCTAAGCACGCTTTGCTGATTCTCATCAACATTTAAAATAAAAGAAATATATATAATATATATATATATTCATTTTGAAGGATATGTAGCTTTGTGCAATTCTGTTTGAATCTGCAGATTGCCTGTGGTACTATACAGATGAGGCCGTAACTGTTACTGCAGCAGTGGGTGCTCTGGACTCCCCCAGAATGTAGGGATAAGTCAGTGTGAGGCTTTGCTAAGACATAGACATGTGTTTTTTTTATTATTATTATCTTTAGTTTCCTGACCCTTATTCCTATCTAGAAAAGTGGTAAAACTGTATAAAGCAAAAGCCCATATGAAGCATCTTACTTGGTATTTCCTACTCAGAAGGATTCCCTAGGCAAAGATGTGAACTTAAAAGCTCTAGCAGTCCTGGAGTAATCATCTCCTCTGTAATATTCTAAGCTGAGTAGGCCTGAAGTAATCACCTCTACCATGCTTTTATGATGGGGCAAGAAAACTAACATATATATGAAGCTATTTTTAATTATGAGAAACAGATCTGTTTATTTACCAAAATAGAGTTGGGGGTCATGCTAGACCTATATTCCTATACCCTGAATCATCAAACTGCAATCCTAAAGGCAAGTGCACAGGACTTGGGTGCCTGCATGCATCTATACAAATTCTGCATTGCCAAAGAGAATATGTTTGATTACAGTGTAGTTCTGCTAAATCAGCAATATTCTTAGACTGTATGCTAGCAATCACATCAAATTTAAATGAATGTGTGTATATGTGTATATATATGTCTGTCTGTTTATCTGTTAAACTCACTGGGCTGTGCATGTGCCATTTACTACAGCCACAGGTGTGAGTTGCCCTACGAAGTCCCATCCAATGCTGCACATAGGCAGGAGTTTTAGCTATTACCATCAACAATGGATTATGCTTAGCTTTTCCATAGAATCATAGAATGTGTAAGGTTGGAAGGGATCTTAGCGGTCATCTAGTCCAACCCCCCTGCACACGCAGGGTCACTTAGAGCACATGGCTCAGGGCTGCATCCAGGCGGGTTTT
>JAUBOD010000016.1:337154-359308 GCA_032353885.1 Nothura maculosa
TGCTGTCTCATGGTCAACTTGTCGTCCACCATGACACCCAGGTCCCTCTCTGCAGGGCTGCTCTCCAGCAGGTCAACTCCCAACCAGGTCCAGGGTTATTCCTCCCCAAGTGCAGGACCCTGCACTTGTCCTTGTTGAATTTCATTAGGTTTCTCACTGCCCAGAGTGAGCGTTAGCTTATGCTAATCCGTGCTTAATGATGTGACACTGACAGCAAAAGCTGTTATGGGATAAGTGTGAAATATCCAGAGGAACCAAGGGGTTTTGTTACAACCTGAACAACTCTGGTGGGAAAAAGGAATGAGTGCAGGGAGAGAGTCCTACTGCAGGGCAAGTGCCACAGCCATAACATGTTTTTATGAAGAAGAGATTTCTTAGGGGATAATTAATTTGTTTTCCTGCACCCTCAGAGACCAGTGGCTTCTTGTTAGTGGATGTGGCAACTACCAAGTGTGGGGAAAGGTTTGGTGACATTTAATTCACTTTGTGGCGAGAGCTTAAGCCCTTTTGCTTAGCTTATGAGTAGAGTTTGCATTTCCTTCTGTAATCGAAATGATAGGACTTCTACAATCATACCCAATAATATATTCTATTGATGTTACATTTTCCTGTATTTTCTATATTTCTGTATTTTTGTATTCTCTTTCTGCATATACTGAAATTGACTGAAAGGAAAACATAGAAAAGTTAAGGAGTCGCATCTCACAAGCTGATAGCAGAGCCAAAACCAGCCTTTATCTCTGCAACCCTCAAAAGACCCAGGAGAGTCCCTGCCCTGGGTACCATGGAGGGGATGCACAGGAAAGAATATGGTGGAGCTGGAAGCACAAATCTTTCCTGGAATTTTTTTTTTTTTACAGGATTAGGTGTTTAGGTGGTTTAGATTCATCTTTTGTTTTTTAGGGGCTAATTCTCTGCAGTCAGAGAGGACCAAAAGAAGGAAGGATGCAAGCTAACAAGCCTGATACTGGGTAGTCTGCCTGGGGGTCCTTTGGGTGCTGTCACTCTTCCCTCGTGGCATCCTGTTAGCCCCAGCACAACTGCGAACAGGAAAATATATATTGTTAAATTTAGTTGCTGGGCCTCCAGTGCGCTTCCAAAACGCTATCCAAGTTCCTCAGGAGATTAAAATTTTGTCCAGCAGATGGCACGATTGTACAGAGCCTGAGAGCTATTTGAGAACTGGAAAATACATTACCTTAAAACATTTTTTTCTTATTTGTGCAACCAGATAAGATTGAATTTTTTTCCATATTTATTGCAGTGCTATATGCACACACTTTATGTTTCATAGAAAACTTGAGAAATATGTTTTTTATAAGGGTCCCTGGAGACTACATCCTTTTATACAGTGTAGTCTGTTTAATTTTGTTTTATCTTTTAGGGGATGAACTTCAGCATTTTCTTTAAATTAACTTCTGCCACTTGGTTTCTAATATGAAGGAAACACCACTTCATTTGGTGGTAGATTCGGCAGTGAGTATTCTCTATGAGAGCTGGAAACTACCTCCTCTAAATCTCTCTAATATTGGAATCATTCTTCTGTTTCAGTTTTTTAATTCTGCGGTATGTGTCACAAGGACTTCTCACTTATTTTACTGCAAATCACTTCTAAGACATTGCATATGTATGGTATATGCTAATATAAAATTCTTGCTTAATAAAAAGAGCTAAGAAACACAATTTTAGGTCAGTGTCAATACTTAAGTTCTTTGGGCATATCTGAAAATTGTCGGACTAGTTGGAGCAAATATAGCCCAGTCATAATTCCATATGTAGTAGACAAGAACAATTTGCTAAATGCCTTCTTTGCTTCTGTCATTACTACTAAGGCTAATCCCCAAGAACTGCAGAGCCCAGGTAAAAGAGAGATAACTAGGAGAGAGGAAAACTTTCTGCTGGTCAAGGAGGATTGAGTTAGGGATTATTTAGGCAAACTGGACTCTCATAAATCTATGGGCTTGGATGGGATGCATCCAAGAGTGCTGAGGGAACTGGTGGTGATTATTGCTCAGACACTCTCCATCATCTTCAAGAGGTCATGGAGAGCAGATGAGGTGCTGGAGGACTGGAAGAAATGAATGTCAATCCAGTCTTCAGAAAGGGCAAGAGGGAGGACTGGACGAGTGCACAGTGAGGTGGATTGAGAATTCAGCCATTGGCTGGATGGCAGAGCTCAGAGGATGGTTATAAATGAGGCTGAGTCCAGTTGGAGGCCTGTGGCCAGTGGTGTCCCACAGCGGTCAGTACTGGACCCAGTGCTATTCAATTTGTTCATCAATGTCTTGGACGAGGGCCCAGAGTACACCTTGAGCAAGTTTGCAGATGATACCAAGCTGAGTGGAGGGGCTGATGCTCCGGAGGGGTGTGCTGCCAATCAGAGGGACCTTGAAAGGCTGGAGACTTGGGCAGAGAGGAACTTCATGAGTTTCAACAAGGAGAAGTACAGATCCTGCTGCTGGGGAGGACCCCAGATTAGAGGTTACAGATTAGGGGCTGTCCCAGTACAGATTGGGGGCTGAGCTGCAGTAAAACAGTTCCACAGAAAGGGACCTGGGAGTCCTGGTTGACAATAGGTTAACCATGAGTCAGCAGGGCCCTCATGGCCAAGAAGACCAATGGGATGCTGGCCTGCATCAGGCGGAGTGTTGCCAGCAGTTCAAGGGAGAGGATACTGCCCCTCTCCTCAGCTCTGGTGAGGCCTCACGTGGAGTACTGTGTGCAGTTCTAGGCTCGCCGCTACAAGAGGGACATGGAGTTTCTAGAGAGGGTCCAGCAGAGGATGACAAAGATGATTAAGCGACTGGAGCATCTCTCCTATAAGGAGGGACTGAGCTGGGCCTGAAAAGGCTGAGAGGATCTGATTAATATCTATGAAGGGGGAATGTAGGGAGGAGAGGACCAAAGTCTCAGATAGGATAAGGCGCAATGAATGTAAGTTGAAACACAGGAAGTTCTGTCTCCTTATTAGGAAGAAGTTCTTAACTCTGAGGGTTATGGAGCCCTGGAACAGGTTGCCCAGGGAGGTTGTGGAGTCTCCTTCTTTGTAGGTCTCCAAACCTGCCTGGACACCACCCTGTGCCACGTGCTCTAGGTTTCCCTGCTTGAGCAGGGAGGCTCAACTAGATGGTCTCTAGAGGTCCCTTCCAGCCTAACCATTCTGTGATTCTGTGAAATGCTGCCTCTCAGTGTTAGTAGTCCCTTGTGCCTGGGTTAAACATAGAGTACACAAACCATTTACTTTTAAGCCTGATGTTTACAAATGTATTTGAGAAAATTGCTTGTGGCTAGGTTAACCTCCTTACTTCCCTGTGGTGTCCTGTATTATGGACTTGTGGCAATTGGAAAATGCTCTTTGAACAGGCCAATGCCTGCCTCACTTTTGTGGCTTTTTCGCAAAAGAAAGAGGGACAGATTGACCCAGCAGGGAGATCTCCATGTGGTAATTGCTGTCATTGACTCCTCTCATGTGTGAGGATGGATTCAGAGTATAAATGTAAATGCATGAGTGGAGCCTTTTCAGCTTTATCCAGTGAGCCAAAAAGAAAAAAAAAAAAGGAAACAAAAAACAAAGCATCATTTAGCAGAGCATTATGTCCTAAGCCACATCCGTACAGTTTTTATGACTCTTAGATAGGAAATGCCCTTAAAATCATTTAATAGGTTTCAGGAGGAAAGCACTTTAGTTACTACATAACTTCTCAGTGCACTTCCCAAGAGAGAATTTGTGCAGAGATATTGAAAGCCCAAGATCAGGCACAAAAGACTTTGATAATCAGAATGACCATGGACACTTAACTTCCATGCTTTGTACTGTCTGAGAATTAATGCCGATAAAATCTTATTGCAAGTCTTGCTTAAAAACTTAGAATCTCTCAAAAGCAACACAAATGTATTATTTAGGAACACTTCTTGTGGAAGGAGACCATTTCTTTAACTCTCAGAAATCAGAATTGGCCAAACCTGAGGAATATGTGGCCCATATATAACACTTCTTGCTGCAAAAAAGGAACTTAAAATTTTTTAATTTGATTATTTTATCGTGTAAAAGAGAGAGGGTTAGATAGATGGGTGTTCCTGCTAATCCAAATGCCAGTAGTACAGAAGAGGAGTAACAGTGGGAAAGATTTCACTCTACTTAATGAAAATATAGCTGCACAGTATGCATGAAAAAAAATAGGTATGATTGCAGCTGTCCCATGGTGCCTCATAAGCTGAGCTCATTTTTGTAGTTTTAAACTGCCATACACATGCTTTAGTTTAAAATAATTTAGCTTCTTTTAAGCGTTGTAATAGGCCCTTGCAGATGCCACTACTTTTCCTCTTCTATTCAAGCCATGGAAATAGTTTCAGAAGATGTTTTCCTAGTTCTTTCCTGGACTGGAAATTTGTTTTCCTCACACTGTGCTCAGCTCCCTGTTGGTGCAGCGTTGCTGTTGTTTGCTTCATGAGTACCTCATCTGCCAACACACTCATCTGCTCACTCCTATACTTAGCCGTGATGAGAAGCTGAGTCCTGATGTTGTGCCATTGGTTACAAGCAGTTAGAAATAACATTTTGTATAACTTTCTTAATTGTTTAATAAATAATTTGCAAAGAATTGACAGGCCAAATCCGCGTTACTAGAGGTGTTTATGCCAATAAAACCTTATAAAAAGACCACATGTGGCTCGAAGCCATAGCCAGTGATGTGAGTGTTTAGCTGAGATGTTGCAGTTGGTATCCCCGCCAAAGGGAACTTTGGCTGTCTAGGATTTGTTCTAGAGTGGAGGTCAGCAAAGTTGAAAACTCCGTTAGCCCCTGGCCACTCTTCTAGCGAATATATAACTTAGTCAGCATAGGGCATATTATTTCTTTACTTCGCCCCTTTGGGAAAGCTATACTCTTGCCATGCACAACTTCTTGCCTCCACTTTTGTTCCTGCTACTTGCAGTTTAGCTTTACTGACCGGAAAAATAGATCTACCAATCACCAATTTTGGTAATGCTTGTGCTCTATGAGGATGAAATGTGCAAGTCTAGTACTTGCTTCAGTCCATGAAGTTAAACGTTTTCTATGGACCCCATGCCCAAATACTTAGTTTTTGCTTGCAGAAGAAGCATGGGAACGAATACTAGGACTCAAAAGGTCCTGTTATTTGGTTAGTTGGCAAGCTGCCCCCTCAGAGATTTTATCTCTTTCATTTTGTCATTTCTTGCAGAAATGCATCTAATTGCTACTTGAATAGTTAGATTGTTCCAGCCATAGAAACCTTGCCTGGTATTGCTCCAGTGACTGGACAGTTCTTTGACCACTTGACTAGGTCGCTTTGGATGCTGGAACCTGTCCAGCTTGTTGTGGCTGCAGGCACTTTTCCCAAACTCTGCTTCCCAGTTAGGATACGGTGGAAAGACTGCCCTTCATTGCAGTGGATTCTGTATTGAATGTTAAAGAAAAATCCACAGGCAAAAGCAACAGACGTATATTTGCTGACAAATATTAATGTAAAAGGTTCCTGATTCCTTATTGCATTACTGATGCTCACTCTTCTGTCCTTTCAGATGCTTTAAGTAAATTCTTTGGGGTAACTGGCTTATCTCTAAAATGGTAGTGTGATACCTACCTATGTCACAGGTTTTAAGGGCACGGGTTTTATGTGTAGATGGCTCTGAAGACCAAGAAAACCAATTTTAACTTTTTTTTTTTATGAGAGCAACAGATGTTTTTTACACATAATCTCTTCAAAATTATTAACTAAAAGTGCTAATTTCTGCAGAAGCATGGACATTTTTTTGTGAAGGCTTTATATGAAAAAATAAATTACAATAGTCCTGAACCGATCTTGTTAGTCAGAAGTTATTTTCCTCTTGTTACTTTGCCTAAGGCTCAAGATATAATAAACTTAAAATCAAATCAATTTTCCATTTCAGCTTAGAAATAGTATCAACATATGAATATCATTTTTACTAAACTATTTCTCTAAAAAGGCAACGGCAATCATAGTGGGAGTATAAGTCACACGGAAATGAATTATTTGTTTTGACAAAAGTTTTGGAAAGTGTTAATAGTTTAGGTAAATAGTATCTACTTAGTGAAATTAGTCATAGCATACCAGCAAAGGAAGTCAAAGATAATGTATTTACTTTTCATACTGAGTCTTCATTTACATGTGGCTAACAGAAGACTGTTGTTCTAACCATTACCCTAAGCTGTTTTCTCCGGTGGTACACTAAATGTAATGCAAAAAGAAAGCTATTACAAACTCCAGAGCAAAGCTTCAGTTTTGGATTGGTTTTAGACAGGCTGTAAATGCTATCTGAGTGCTCAGAGTTGCAGCACACTGTAGGCAGGTTGGTGGAAAGAGCTGCTCAATGTACAGCATCAATCAGAAATGGCTGTTTGTAAAGTAGGACAATGAAAGAATTATAGAGCGTGAAAGCATTTAGAGAGTTGGCTATTCCATCTTGAACATAGAGTTGGAAATCTAATTTTGAAATGAGTATGTCAGAGATGGAAGAGTTTCAAATAGAAAGACAATGCAATGACAGTGGACATGAAAATCTGGCCTATATACTTTTTTCTTTCACAGTGGGGGCTAAGAGATATAGGAGAGGAAATACATTAAACAAAAGGAAAAAGAGTAGTAATCACTCATTCAGAAATGATACTGTTGGTAAAGAATGGTTTTATTTTGTAAAACATTGTAAAACGAGTGACAATTTACCTTTGTTTATCACATAATAATCAATATCAATAATAACAAAATACCTAGTGGATTCACACAAACATACAATGTTTAAATGATAATACAGTCCAATCATACAACAGCTAGCAGCCTACCACTGCTGCTCTGTCACTCCTGTCAGCTCTCAGTACTGAGTCACTGTGTCTATGGTAATTATTAGTATTAAATATTAGTATTAAATTGTTAAAGTCAGAAATAAAATATTATTATTTTATTATTTTAAAATATAAATTAAAAACTAGTATTTCGAGATGTTTCTGTACTTCATGCAACAGAACCACCGTTAGACAGAACGTATATGGAGCCTACCTTCCTAATATTAATTCAATTGCTTCCTCTCTTTCCTACAGAAATACTCTTTCCTATCAGATTTGTGACAGTTCTGTGCCTATGTGCTTTGCATAGAGGTCTTACCTCAATGAGGTAAGGCACTAAGTACGAGAGGCCAGGGTTTAGCTGCTATTAATCAAACTATTAACTAGGTCAAATACTTAGCTGAATATAAATTGGCTGAGTTCCACTGAAGTCCAGCCAATTGGCCTGGAACAACTGATAGATTTGATAGAGCTAAAGGAATGCTGAATGCCTTCCTCAAAAGGTGCCCCTCCCCAAGAGTGCATATTAGGTGGATTACATGAGAAATCAAAAGACAAATAAGACAAATAAGACAAATAACAACAAAAACAGCATCCCGCCCAATCAAGTCACATGTTTTCCTGCTATGTTCCTTTTCAATGCCAATCTGTTCTGTTGTTATAGCAACATTGCAGCTGATTAGGTTGCCTGTAAGAAAAGTTCATTATGATGATTTCTTTAAAAGAACGATGAAGTTTTTCTGATAATAATATTCCTCAAATGTGTTAGGATGTGTTAGCAGCCTCTTTCCAAGGTCACTTGAAAACTGGAGTCAGAACACGAATGCTAGAAAGAGCTCAATGAGAAAGGAATGTGGTGCAGGAACGTTGGTGACCAGCCCCAACCTAGATCTCCTAGCCACAGGACCAGCAACACAGCAATTTTAATATTTGCTATTTTAATCAAAGCTGCTCAGCTTTGCCTTTGCTTGTCAAATATTGTAAGTGGGGCATTATTGTTTTTCTCTGCTATCTTTTCCAGATTGCAAAGTAACCGCCTCTTTAGAAGTGCCACCGTGACAACCTGTCCATATGATGAATTCCTCCTAATTTTCTCACTAGATTTACAGAAGGAAAGAATTGACGAGAATATATTTGCAGGGATTGTGACGTCATGGGATGTGCCCTTCAACTCTATAAATATAGAAGAATACAGAATGTGGCATGTCAGTACCATAAGTTAATTAGAATTACTGCGGTAGTAGGGAGGAAATTTCATTTTCATTGTTTTTTCTATAACAACCTAGGAAAGATAACATTTTTCAGGTTTGGGGATAATTATCAGAAGCAAGACAAAAGTAAACCTGATACTAGAATTCTGAAAGCAGCATTCAAATAGGAGCTGACATAACTCTTGGAGGGCTTATCTGGAAACTACTGATGGTATCAGATTAAGATAATCATGATCTCAGAATGAAGCTTTCTGAAGATCTAATATGTGACAGTCTCAAGCCTAAGGTATAGTATAGTTCTCTCCTCAAATGGAATTCAACTGAAAATTGACCAATTTGATATCAGGGTTGGCTGCTTTCATGGAGAGAAGAGCAGGTAATGCTCTTCACGTCCCTGACTGACATGTTTGGGGCTGTGCTTTAAATTTTCAGAAAAGACTTCACTTAGGTATTTTTATTTGCTTCAAGTTAGTGAATATATCTACATACTGTTTTTATATACCAGTGTTTATATACCGATGTCTCCATTCCTCCCTCCACTCCTGTAGTTTTCACCATTATATTTACCAGTTGCTAATGTTTGTGGGAGAGATTTTTCATTTGTGCAAATATTGCTGGTGCTACAGCACTAGAATTTCAAGAGAAATAACAGTTTTCCAATTTGAGCAACTTGTTCAGTCATAGACTTCAGTTTTACCTCATTCACACTGGCTTTTTTGGCTTCTTACTTTTACACAAGTATGCTAAACATGATCCACTGCAGTTTATATATATAAATATATTCTCTCTATATATGTATGTATATATATGTGTGTATATATATATTTATATATATATATATGTTGTTCAGCCCACATGAATCAACTTCACTCTGGCATCTCTCAGGTTATGTTATCTCTCTGCTATGTGCTGGAAGCAGCAGCATGCTTCCAAAGTCTGAGCTCAAAAGTTCATTATGTCTTGTTACCTCCTAGCACAGAGAGATATCATTTCTCTTTAGCAATGGAGAGTGATGGCTCAGTGCTTAACGAACAGCTCTGGGGATGGATCCTGCTTGCCGTCTTCATTCTCACCTCAGGTGATTGCAGCAGAGCAAGGATCTCATCTTTTGTTTTTTCCAAATTGATAACCAAAGTCTTGTGGTCAGTCAACTGCTTAGCTCCACCAGCTAGGCAAAATAACCCATCTCTTAGTCATAGGAACCTTTTCCCACTGACTTACTAATCAGGCAAAAAGACCTTTTAATTAACTCTGAAGTGCAAAGTGCTCTAATGGAGCATAGTTGCTTCTGAGCAACTGAGTTTGTTGAAAAAACTTAGAATTCTTTGAAGACAGAGTAAGTCCCTTATTTCTGTAAAAAATTACTGTCAATGGTGCTCATCTGGTGTGCTGTTGAAGTCCATGAGGTTATTATTAAATTATACTACTAGAGCCAATAAAAATAAACAATGCAACTTCTTTTTAAAAAAGAGAAGTCTATACAAGAAAGATACTAAAATACCAATAAATATATTAGTATGAGTGGCTATAATAAGACAAATTTTGTCAAAAAAATATTTACAAACTGTGTGACTGTTTGAACTCTTGATGTTTGATATTCAATAAATTTTTCTAGAAGTGAAATAGAATTTTTCACCATTTAGCTACTAAATGTCTGCAGGTTGGAGATGTGTGAGGAAGTGAGGTAAAAGTGAGCTGCATACAGAGCAGGCTTTTCAAGTGATGCCAACAGCAGGTGGTGATTTTAAAACTTTAAGACTAGACACAAAAATCTGTAAAATACAGAAAAATCAAAAACAGATGTTCAAGGAAGAATATGTAAACTTTATCTTCAGCTTGAGTCTCTTGTGGCTGAGAATGACAGCACCAACTAGGTCCTGCCAGTGAGTCAAGTAGATAAAATCTTTACACCAAAACATTAGAATAAGAGCAAGTATTTAACATGTTTCTAAACAGTAGGGTGCTGAGCTTGATAGAAGGCAACAGGGGTTGTCTTCTGGAGGACATTGAACTCCCTTCAGATGTTTCATCTGTTTGATGTATTTATACTTTCTATAATCCAGATGTGTGTTTGGCAGGAGCCAGATTTTAAACATTATTGTTGTTCCTAGTTAAGGATGATGTGACATCCATCAGCTGGTAGATAGTAACATGATCAAAATGTAAATGATTTATAAAGATTTATCTATCTTTCACATGCCAACAAATAGTAAAAACAAGCAGTGCTTTGATAGATAAACTGTTAAACACTTTTAAATAAAACGGAAAATGCTTTAATGATACAAAAATTTTAAAATGCATTTTATTGTGTTATTTCAATAAATCCAAACCATAAAAATATTTAGTTGCCTTTCTCCCCTTTGGCATCACTGAAAAGTTAGGTTCATAAATCCCTTTGTGGATGTGGCCTCTGATGCCAAAGAATTCTGACCGTGGATTACAAATCTGCTACCTACACATTGTATTCTACAAAGCAAATGTGTTTTGGTGTGTGAGAGAAGACAGCTTAGAGGGACTCAGTAGGGCAAAGAAGTAAAACGATGGGGCTGTATTGTAGACAACAGTGACCATTAGACTGTAGATTCAGTATTTATGTAGAAGGCTGGATGCAGGTGATTCTGGGAGGTATTAAGGGAAAGTAAATACTTAAGCTAGGCTTTCTGCATTTAGTTGCAGCTTCTTTGTCCAAAGCAAATATGAAAGTGCAAAATCAAAGAAGTGATAAAGGCTTCTCTGATCTCTCTAATGTTATAAAAACATCTCATTCTTGTAATGGAATGAGAGATCATATGGGTAGGGAAGGATAGTTATTGTTGGCTTTAACAAAGTAGGAGTTAAAAAAAACGGAGATGGGGAAGAACACTGGACTAGTAAAGTCAACTGCTTTCTAAGGATGACCTTTGTCAGAGCTAGAGAACAGAGTGGTGCAATGGTTCTGGTGCAAGACAGGCTCATCTTGATAGTCAGATGACTTTTTCTTGCAGATTCTCCAGGTTTAAAGTGTTGTCTGTGGACTTTTGCGGGAAGCTCTGCTTTGCAGTGTTTGCAGTGCAACAGGTGAGTAGTAAGATGACAATACTTGCTTATCCTGTGAAGCTGTTCTGGATAGCAAAGATGAGGATCAGTGGTGCAAAGAATTGCAAAAGAAACTTGTCTGTCCAAACAGTGAAATGTCAGATGAAATGGTGGCTAGATTCATCTAAAATGATGCATACAAGGGAGAAAAACTATCTTATCTTCATGTATAAAATGATAGATCCTGAGATGGCTATGACCACTGAGGAACAGGATTTTACATGTATGATAAATATTTCTGTAAAAAAAAAGAAGTGTTCAGCTGTGATTTAAAAATGGGGAATTACTAGGAAAGGAAGAGCAAAATAAGCCTCATTAGAAAACATCATTACATTCCCATGTAAGCATGAACAAGCCTATATTTTGAATAATGAGTTCCCTTTTCTGGTGCTCTCCAGAGTAACCAAAAAGGTATAGAAGAATGGAAGAGAATTAGGATGAGAAGGAGCATCAAATCCTTGGAATATCTTCATTTTACAGGACAAGTGAGTTAAGATTCTTCATTGTGGAAAAGTTATGCGAGGAAGGATATGATGTGTATAAAATCATTAGTGGCTTGGAAAGAGGCAGACTGTGTTGGATGAGGCTTTGATCCAGAACTAGGACCATAGCAGGAAGCTAGAGGGTTCATGGATAACAAAAGGAGGTAAATCCTCATGCAGTATGCATATCAAGCTGTGAGACTCCTTGCATTTACAACAGGCAGGTTTGTTTAGTTTGCTGAGTTTAGGGATGAGTAAGGGGAGGCATTTGAGAGAGGAAAATCGCATCAGAATTGAGTTTCTTAAGGAAGCAAGAAACTTTATTGTACTGTGGATGATTATATTGCTAAAGAATAAGACAGAGGCAAGAGAACAGATGAAAGCAGGCTTCAAGTGAGAGATATAACGGACATGATGGCGGGGACAGCAGAAAGTAAACTTTAGATGTGAAACATTTCAGTGCTTATGACAAGTAAGATGGAGGAGATATTTAACAGAGTCTTAACTCCTATAAACATCACAAATTGGGTCTAAAGCACAAATAGAAGTGGAAAAATACTCAAGTTTTTCCAGAGATTGGTTTAGGAATGACAGTTGTATTTGTCAACTGAGGCAGTAACTTTAAATCTGTACATCAATGAGTGAATATCCATCACTGTAAGAAGTGTATTTGTTCATTAAAAAAAAAATCTCCAAAGAATTATTGAAAAGACAGAGAATTAGGAGTTTGAAATTCAGGGACGCAGTCGTGGTTGAAGTGAGAGGAGGTACGGAGTTTAAGTGTATAATGAACTATTAAGTGTATAATTAACTATAATGAACTATTGTGTTTATGTAGATCGTATATGAACATGAACTGCATACTTTTACTTTTGTGTTTCTGACATTGAACTTAATTTAGAATCACAGAATCACAGAATGTTTAAGTTCGGAAGGGACCTCTAGATGACCTCTAGATGACCTCTAGAGATTGCTTCCAAACTAAACATTCTGTGATTCTGGCACAAGACACAGGGTGGCGTCCAGGCGAGTTGAGAAGACCTCCAAAGAAGAGACTCCACAACTTCCCTGGGCAACCTGTTCCAGGGCTCCATCATCCTCACAGTGAAGAACTACTTCCTCACATGCAGAGGTGTACTGGTGTCTGCGGTTATTCCTTCCCAGTGGCAGGACCCTGCACTTGTCCTTGTTGAACCTCATGAAGTTCCGCTCTGCCCAAGTCTCCAGCTTGTCCAGATCCCTCTGGATGGCAGCACAGCCCTCTGGAGTGTCAGCCCCTCCACCCAGGTTGGTGTCATCTGCAAACTTGCTTAGGGTGCACTCTGCGCCCTCATCCAGGTCACTGATGAACAAGTTGAACAGCACTGGGCCTAGGACTGACCCCTGGGGGACACCACTGGCCACAGGCCTCCAACTGGACTCAGCCACTCTGGGCTCTGCCATCCAGACAGTTCTCAATCCAGCTCACTGTCCACCCATCCAGTCCACACTTCTGGAGCTTCCCCATGAGGATATTATGGGAGATAGTGTTGAAAGCCTTGCTGAGGTAGACAACATCCGAAGCTTTCACCTCATCCACCCAGGCAATCATCCCATCATAGAAGGCTATCAAGTTCGTCAAACATGACTTCCCCTTAGTGAATCCATGTTGACTACTCCCGATCACCTTCTTTTCCTTGACATACTTAGAGATGCTCTCTAGGATGAGCTGCTCTGCCATCTTTCCAAGGACAGAGGTGAGGCTTACCAGCCTATAGCTTCTTGGCTCCTCCCTCTTGCCCTGTCTGAAGACTGGATTGACATTCATTTCTTCCAGTCCTCCAGCACCTCACCTGCTCTCCATGATCTCTTGAAAATGGAGAGTGTCTGAGCAATAATCACCACCAGTTCCCTCAGCACTCTTGGATGCATCCCATCCAAGCCCATAGGTTTATGAGAGTCCAGTTTGCCTAAATAATCCCTAACTCAATCCTCCTTGACCAGCAGAAAGTTTTCCTCTCTCCTAGTTCTCTCTCTTTTACCTGGGCTCTGCAGTTCTTGGGGACTAGCCTTAGTAGTAATGACAGAAGCAAAGAAGGCATTTAGTAACTCTGCCTTCTCTGCATCCTCCGTCACCAAGGCACCTTCCCCATTCAGCAGCAGGCTAACATTTTCTTTCTCTTGCTGCTAAAATAGAAGCCCTTCCTGTTGTCCCTGACATTGCTTGCTAACTCTAATTCCAGATGGCCCTTCGACCTTCCTCATTGCATCCCTACATTCTCTAACAACGTGCCTGTATTCTTCCCTTGCGGCCTGGCCTTTCTTCCACATGCTGAATATTCTCTTCTTCTCATTAAGTTTACACAACAGCTCCTTGCTCATCCATACAGGCCTCCTGTTGCCCTTACTCAGCTTCTTTCTTGTAGTAATGCATCAGTCCTGAGTGAGGATCCTGAGCTTAGAGATGTAAGAATTCTTTTTCAGTTTCAAAAGAGTAAAAGAAGTACGTAATTTAGTGTACTTCTGATGTACCTGTAATATTTAAAGCCATAAAACCATCACTGACTTCTGAAAAATTATGACACAATACACTTACAGCAGATGTTTAATGTTCTTTTTGCATCATTTAAGAGACTCTGATAAAGGATTTTTGCAGAAGTGCTTTGCAGTGGACTCAACTGAGTAATTTGGAAACATGGACCTATTCGTAAGACCCTTGAACTAGTTACATCTTTTCATCCTCTTTGATTGGCCTTTGATCAAGCTCAACATTAATAAAAAAATACATATTTTCTGATATGTACATTATTTTCTAAAATATAGAAAATAATATGTACATTATTTTCTAAAATACATTATTTTAGTTCACTGTAACATCAAATAAAGTCGATATAAAATAGGAAAGAACAGAAAGAACCAATTATGTGCTATGGCATTGTATATTTAAATCTTGTTACCTCTTTTGACCTGATTTGCTGTTTCTAAGCCTAATGCCTTGTTGTAGGTAGGAGAGAGTGATAAAGTTGATATATGTTTGATATATTTCTGTTCACTGGCAAATGTAAAAGGTCTGGAGGGAAAAAAAAAGAAATCTAACATATTCGAGCAGTTTCCTCTGGTATCTTTCCCAGATCTTTTAGGTAATAAAAATTGCTTTCTTTCATGCACCGTGCTGTTTTTTCTCCTTTGTTTTATAGTTCATAACACTCTCTCTTTTTAACATAGCAGGGGAAATTCACAGATAGATGACCCTGTACATCCTGGTAATTCAAGTTCTTCTCTGCAAATATAATTTCTCTTTGGATCTTAGAAAAAAATGTATATAGCCCTTATATTCTCATAGCCATGTGGCATGAGCCTGTCATTTTGCAGAACTGGAGCTAACCTTGAGTATTGTGATATAGCTGGCTTAAATACAAAAACATGAAGAGGAATATCTTCACTGACGTCACTGAAACTCCTGTTCTTTTAGCATGAGGATGTGTGTTTTATCCAGTTCCTGCTCCAGAATTTTCTATTGAGTCTTTCTTTTTTGGAAGTCTTTCCAAATATTCCTGTAGAAGTAAAAGAAAACAATATTTGTTGAATACAATTTTCAATTCAGAACTTAATATCTAGTTGGTGTACTAGAAAGCTGATAAGTTTAAATTATTTCTAGAAGTTAATTTTTTTTTGTGCAGAGAAAATAATTTAAATCAGAAAAGGGGTGCTTGATATGAGATCAGAAAAGATTAGAAAACAACTAGTAAACATTCTTTTTTTTACTGTGTGACTACTGTAATTATTTAGAGTATATTTTAAAGACTTTTTATTCTGCAGGTGCCTAAAAATTTTATATTAATAATGACCACCTGTGGGCATTACTTGCTCATATTGAAGGGATGGGTCCTCCGACTGATTAAATCAAAGTAATAGAATAACTTTTTTGCATCAGTTTTATCTATCAGAGCATACTTCAAAGCTCTCCAAATTCTTACAAAATGTTTTCTAAAAGATGACAAATATTTGGAAGTGAAGACTCTATAGTTCACTTCCTATGAGACAAGCAACTTGTTTTCTTTTTTCATGGTTCCATATATGCAGCATTTTAGATAAAAAGATAAATAAATAAAAATAAAATTATTAGATAATTAGAATTATTAGAATTAGAATTAGATAATTATTAGAAAATTAGATAAAATTATTTTTATACTTTGTGGGAAATGAAGAAAAATGAGGTTTACTGTGGAAAGTTTCCAATACTATCCATGGAGTAACTAGAGGAGTTCTCTTGGGAGTGTAGCTTATATTTCAGTGTTGTTTTTTGTTAGATGATGAAACTAAGTTTGAAATTAGGAGGCAATACCTATAGTTGAGGTTTAAGAAGTTTTTAATGCATGTGACAATATTCACCAGCAAACTAGTTAGTAGTCATATTGCCAGTTCAGGATCTGAACTTTGTTTTATGCTCTGTGAAGTCTTGATTTAACCATGCATTTAAGATTATCCATCTCACTGCTTGAGATTGAGCTACATAACCTACTTCATCCAGATCTATTGAATGATCCTTGATCACTTATCATCATGACATCATCCAAACACTACTGGAATTAACCTTATTGCATCCCACTAAGTAAGAATAACCATCTCCTTTTGACAAGGGTACAGATGAGACACTGGAATAAATTAAATTCAGTCCTAAGTGGAATTTGGAATTGAATTTCGTGTATGTGTATGCTGGTGAGTTACTTCAGTAAGACAGAGGGTGAATGAGCAACATGTTAGCTACTCTCCCAAAGTGGCTGCTGCTCATGACCTTCACATCCCATCTCCTACTACACCTTGATGCCCAAAGCCTAAGCTTTCCAATCCCTTCATAGCCCAGTTAATGACTTGGGGCAGCCTGGCCTATCAAGATAAACTCTTAGCTACTAGTTGAACTTAATACCCTCTGATGAGAACTTTTCTGCTTTCAGGGCTCTGTCATTAGGCAGGTCTCAGCCAACAGTAAAAGGATAAGCAGGCTCATTTTATTTCACTGAAAAATGATTGTCAAAGGCCTAAAACATTCATGTGTTGCAGTTGGGTAAAAAAGTACTACTCTCTTAAATTCATGCCTGACATTATTTTGTAGTGTTTCAGTGTACAGAAACCTCTTTATTCTTGAATATGCACACAGGATTCTATCCTCTAGACTAACCCTCTCATTATGTGCATGTGGCTGCTGTCAACATATAGGCTGTTGTGGATTGAATAATCAAAGCTCTTTCTGAATGTATGCATATTCTCAGCCAGGGATAGATTTTTGAGGGACCGACTTCTCTGTTATGCCAGTGGTCTAACCCAGAACACAGCTCTCTTTCCAGGACATTACAAATAGGTCAGAGAATGAAAAATAGCATTGAATACTTCTCCAAAGATTAAAAACTGTAACTAAACTGAAAAAATAATTTAGTATGTTCCTGAAAATATTTTTTCCATGGAACATATTTTTGCCAGATTAACTCCTCCCTCTCCACCCCCACTTTTTGGCAGTCAACAGTCTGAAGCACTTAGGAGAGCAGCAGTGCTTCTCTACAGACAATTCCTCAGCAATTTATATTTTAAAAAAATATTTTGAAGACAACAAAGAATATTTTAAACAATACCTAGCAGACAACTTTCTTTCCACAATAAATAAATAAATAAATAAATCTTTCCCTGCTATGTTTTGATAGAATCAGAATTTGAGATGGTAAGAAAGAATGGAAGCCAATCTGAAACATAGGAGATTTTGCACATAAACAAAAATCCTCCAAAGAATTCTCACATGTGACTATTTGGCTGTCAAATTATTTCTGGGATAAGCTATGTATGGAATTTGATTATAGGTGAAAAGCAGTTTGAAAATAAGGGAATTATTCCTTGATATCAGTATATTTTCCCATAGTTCACCTCTTTCAAATCTCCTATAATTCTGGAGCAATTATCTTGAGTTAAAGAGGAGACATTTTCTCTTTTTTTAAGACATAGGCTACATTTAATTCCATTTAAGAATATATTCTAACACTTAAAAAAAAAAGTAGAAATCTTAATCTGATGCGTCACTATGTCATAGATAGCAGGGTCCCTAACCCTGAAAAATGCTTAGCTCCCACATGATCATTATTTCTCTGTTCTTTATGGCAGATTGTTTTATGGTGCACCGTATTTGCTGCAATGCCTTGTTTTTGTCATTTAAGCTTTAGCTCTGAATTACCTGTCTTTTTTTTTGCTTTATTTCTTCAGCAGATGCAATGCCATATGTTTTCTTACTCAAAGCTTTAGGTAAATGAATAGATCTGACTGCTGCCTTTTTGTTCTTCAGTATTTAAATTATGCTCTTTCCATTATATAGAAATAGTAGTAATTATGCTATTTCTATTATGCTCCGCCAAAGAGCAGACACACATCTCTATAAAGAATTTGGTAGCACAGGAAAAAATATCTTGTGATCTTTTAGAAAAAATCGAATTGTCCATTGTTAGAGCAAATATGTATCAGATTGGCATGTATGTCCTTTTGCTCCTGCAGAATAGGTGATGGGAAGGAATGTGTGTTTGGCTGCATCTTTCTACTCAGAAAGAGTCCACTAAAGGAAATAAGAACCAACTATGGTTGTTCAGTATTCCTTTGCCTTAATCTAATGGAAACATTTTGTCTCCATTTTTGTGGTAATGGTAGCACAGCAGGGAAAAAGAGTGGCTGGGATCTAGGTCAAAAATCATAAATGCTAAGCGTTTAAGTAGACTATACTTTCGACTATAAATGGGTAGCTGAAAGAAGGGCTAAGGTTCAGACTTAGAAAAGTGGCTTGACAGAAATCCAGTTTAGCTTCAATCTCTGCCATGAATTTCCCACAATTCAGTGATTTATGTTTCTTGCCTCATCTTGTATAAAAAAGAGATAATCAAATTTACTTAAGAAGAATTTTGCAAGAATAAGTGTATTGCATTATTCAGAAGACTTTAGTTATCATATACAGTATACTGTCTCGATAGGTTTGAAGTGGTTGACCTCAGAGATCAACATAAGGGAGACAAAATTGATGGTAAATGACTTCAAAAATGCCACTTCATATTATGAATGTTACCAGAGTGGTAACAAGGTACAGGTATAAGTAATAGAAGGAACTCTTGCTAGGATTATATTCTGCTTGAACATATACAAAGGTGTATCTTGTACTGTAATACTGTTGACCTAAAATGGATTAACTGAGCATTTTATAGCCACTGTTTTTGTAACACTAATCAGGTGAATATCTGTTATTTTTCTCTGTTCTTATCTCTGTCTTTTGTACTGTTCCTCAAGCATCATTCTTTTTTCTCTTGTAGAAGTTCAGTGAAATATCTTAAGCTTTTGTTAGTGAGTACTGATTGGTATAATGCGTTGTGCTGAACAGACAGAGCTGAACAGTGTTTGGGTCCAAGTGATTTGGGCATGAAACAAATGTGGGAAGATGGCTTTTCAAGGAGTAGCTATGCCAGACACAGGCCATAAAAAATGACTTAGTAAGTGGGCAAACTGACTGGATCTAATAATGTACAGCTTGCAGAACTGCTGTCCATGCTGTGAGCATATGTGAACAAAAGTAGGACCCAGCGGTCACAGCTTCAGCATAGTGTACACCATGAATATTATTCCTGGAATAAGTGACTGAAATTCTTAGAAATCTGTGGTTCTGGGCATATTTTTCCCCGTGCTACACATAACGTGATATCCTACATCTGGCAGTAGACAGGTCACTACTTGAATTTTGTGTCCCAAAACAAAAAGAGCTGGGAAAGAACAGATTATAACTGCTTCAGAAACCTCTGTAGGAAAGCACATTTCTATAAAATATAAACAAAATAAAAGGCAAAGTTTGCAGATATCTAAGAAGCATTTGGTACAATAAAGGGAAAAACAAACAAACAGCAACTTCAGCAGCTGATAAATGAGTCAGAAGTCAGTGATCTCTTGTTGAAAAAAAATATGGGTGAGATTAGGCCAACAGTGGCTTGTTTTAGATACATGGGTCTGAGACATAATCTCATGTTGCGGGGTCAGTAGCTGCACATATAAAGTTCACAGAGATAGGATGCTGGCAACCTCACGCATGATGATTAACACAGCAAGTGCCAATAGGCACTGCTAAAGTCATGGCCAAATCACTTTGAATCATGAGCAGAACAATGAAGAAGTATCTTATGGTTTGGAAAGGATGAGGAAAACTTGTTAGGCTATTCAGAGAATAATATCTTTTCCATCTTTAATTTGTAGTACCTCCAGTAAAAGAGTAAACCAAAAACATGGAGAGTAAATGTATCACTACTCGGCATCATTCCATACTAAAAATGTGGAAATACACAATAAAGTCAATATAAGTCGATGTGAAACTTGGCAATGAAGAATGAATCATTAAAGTATTTTTTAAATAGCATATTAAAATCTATTGCTGTAAGACACAACCAATAGGATGGCTATTGTTTCCTTTCCAGACATTAGAAAATGAAGATATTTCAACTGTTGAAGTTTATCCCTCCCATCCAGTTGTTCCACAAATTACATTTTCAGTTGACACATGCACTGTGAGACTCCCTGCTTACTTGCTCTGTGGCCAGAAGAACAGCGGGCAACCCCAATGGAGATAGTTCCTTCATTGCTGGTGCTGCACATCTCCTCCACCAAAAACATCTAATAGGGAAGTAGCTGCCTCTCTGTTAAATTCCTATTTTATTGTTCTTTCATTCCCTCAACTCACTTCCAGTTTTCTGTGTTTAAACTCATTTTCCTGACAAAGCAATGCAAACCTCTTGAGGTGGAACTCAAGATGTCTCTGTGCTTGTCTGCATGGTGCTGAGGACACTTCAATCATCATGTTTAATCAGAGGCTTTAGAAATACTCTTTGCATAACTCAGTCCTGGATTTTTCTGATTGTGTTTCCTGTCACCTCCATTTCCAGGTGTCTTTTTCCCTGTTGAAATGGTTTCATTTTTCCTTTCCCAGAAGAAGCGACTTATGTTTCCATATAAATACATTTAATTGGATTATTTTGTTTCCATATTTACCACAAGTATTTTCTTCATTCCAGATTTGCAACTTTTGTCTGCCTGGTAACAGCAGTTTCATTTATAAATAAAGTATTTAATTCTTTTGACTACTAGTGAACAAGTGAAACAGGGTTGACTATTAGCTGGTTTACTGTGGACTTCATTCAGCAACCCAAGAGCTTTGTCCTTGCTTTGCTTCAGTTTATTATTACCTATTTATTATCACCACTTAACAGTTCTTAACAGCTATGTGACTTGCCCACAGTTTTCAGAGCAGCTGAAAATGAACTGGCATATCTTCAGCCCTAATCAAGTACATTAATGAAAATACTAGTCTTTGTCTTCAGTGTAGTACTAGAGAGGGAAAGGTGAGTAGCAAGTCACTGGTCATATTTCATGACTTCATGACATGATGTGAAATGCCACTTAGTTGGAATCTGGTTTTTTTTGTGCCATTACTCCCTGTTACCATTTCCGTTGGGTTTGGTTCTCAAAGTAGATTTATTCTAATATAACTTTATTTCAATTACAATTAGGAAAATATAACTGAGGTAAATGTAAATGAAAACAGCCTCTTGATTCTCGAGCGAGTGGGTTGCTTCAGGAAGAAGGGAAACTATTCTAGGGAAGAAGAGGTCCAGGAGCCTACAGGATATAGCAGCCATTAGGGTTACAAAGTGGGCTTACAGGCTGCTCCTGCCATTTGTGAGGGAAAAGTCTGCTATAAAAAGAGGTCAGAGTAAAGACTCAAGGTTAGGGAAATGCCTTCCTAGAGAGTTATAAAGTCTGTTTCTTATTTGTTGTAACTCATAATAATTATATTAAGTGAAATGAGGTCTGAGCTACAGGACAATACAGATAGATAGAATCACCCTCTCTCTCTCTCGCTCTCTCTTTTTTTCATTCTCTTCTCCTAGTCACTGTGGTTTTTCACTAATATCAAAATAATATATTCCAACTTCTAATAAAACTTGTCTTTTTCTGGTATGGAAGACTGTCCCTTCTCTTTTGATCAGCTTGCTATGGGGAAGGCTTAGACAGATTTGCCTTGAAGCGCTAGGTCATCTGGAGTCCTATCACAAATGCTTAATATATGTAATAAGCTGGCTTTTAAGGATTACAATAATCTATTAATTAGATAGAGGAAATGTGGATCATTAGTATTTCTTCTGTTCAAGATGAATTCATACAAGTCTTAAGGTTGGAAGGGACCTCTAGAGATCATCTAGTTCAACCTCCCCTGTACAGGATTGTGTCCAAGCAGATTTTGAAGATCTCCAGAGAAGGAGTCTCCACAATCTGTCTTGGAAAACTGTTCCAGTGCTCTGTCACCCTCTCTGTTAAGAATTTTTTCCTTAACTTCCTGTGGAACTTTTGGTGCTTCAATTTGTACCTGTTTCCTCTAGTCCTGTCTGTGGCCACCACTGAAAATAAGCCGGCCCCATCCTCCTCACTCCCTCCCTTGAGGTATTTATACACACCTTCTTTTCTTCAGGCTGAATAGGTCCAACTCTCTTAGCCTTAGCTCATAGGGCAGATGTTTCATGTGGGGGATGT
>JAUBOD010000016.1:364161-389797 GCA_032353885.1 Nothura maculosa
AGCACTAGTCTGCCCTTTTACTCTTACCTGCAAGCTATCAACTTGCTCATCATCCACTCCCAGGTTGAGCTCCATGCCTTCCAGTTGCTCTCTGAGCAACTCCACCACACCTCACTTTCCCAGCCTGTCCTTCCTAAAAAGCACATAGCCTTCCATGACAGCACACTGGTCATGTGAGCTATCCCACGATAGATAGTTGGTTTAGAAAGGAAGACAGACATAGAAAGAACTATCTCCTTGTCATACCTTTAAAGAAAGTGTCATTTGAACCAGTGAACCTCTTACAGATACAATGCAAATTAAGATGTAGTCCAAAGGAAAAAGCGCTAAATACTTCTGCAATTAAAAATGTATATTAAGCCCCAAATGTATTATTTTTGTAATTGAAATATTCTATATTTTTAATTCTCTGTTCAAAATATTTTTTCTTTCTCCAAATTAGCCCAGTTGCTGCAAGAATATTTATTAATGAGGGACAGCTATCTCATTAATATAAGAACTTTAAAAGTTCTTAAGTTTAAAAGGCTGATTATTATATAGGGGGAAAAGAAAGAAAAATCTTGGGAAAAAAAGACAAAATAAACATTTATCTCTTTGACCATAATCACTGCTTTTTTAGCAAAATTATACTAAGCGTTTGGTGCTTTCCAAATCTCTCCTAATTCCTATACTGGAAATATTTTTCTACTTCTCCTCTCCTCTGCCACCCCTCCGCTCTCTTCCAGATTTTTCCTCCTTGCTTACCCTGGATATTTTTACAATGTGTAGTCTTTGGTGGCCTTGAAGACTTTTCCCTGCCTCCGACAAAAGGAAAAACTGGTGTGTGTCTGTTGTCTCCCAAGTCTACCTGGCTCATCACCTTTCCTGGCAGAGAACCATTGTAAAAAACTCCTCCTCTTCTGGTTTCCCTTCTTGCTTAAATGAATTTCCTGCAGAACTTTCTTTTTCTTGCTTGACCTACAAATTTTGACTTCAAAACTCCTTTATATAGGTTTTTTGCGATGGGAAAAGAGCAGGCAAATATGATCTGGTCCATTTAAATAAGAACATTGAGTGCTCTGGCAAAGATTTGGTAAGGAGTAAATTTTAGGGTTCACGCAGCTCTCATTACTCACACATGGTTTATATACATGCAAGCAGAAAGAAAATGTAAGCAAAGCAAACTGCAATAGCAGGATGATTTTCATATAAGCTGAATTCTGCTTTAGTTTTACAAGCAGATATTTTGTCAGTGCTCCTGCCCTCTCTCCCCTCCAGTGTTAGTCTTTAGGTTGCAATAAACTACGCTGTAAAAGAGACTTTTCCAAGTACAGTTATCCTAAAATTAACAGGCTGATAAAGGTTTTGCTACGACTCCTCAGAATGCATGTCCTTTGTCAAAGAAGGAAATCTAGGAAAATGTTCAACTTTAAACTGATTATGAAACACTAGCAGTCTGAGGCATGCAGCTACAGTAATTCTCAGCATGATGGCTTAAATCCATTAGACATGCTTAGACATTGGCTTCTTTCAATAACCCTCTCACCCTTTCTCATGAGGTTCAAAGTCCATTAGTAATGGTCAAAGTGTGCCTTAAGAAACCCATTCCACATCTGTTAAGGCCAAAGAGCTGAAAAACAAATGACAGGTATGCTCTGTACTCTTTCTACAGAAATTGATTAAGCAATACAAATCTGAATGATCAAGTGCTTAAAGGTATCTCAAACAGCAATAGGCACTTGCTGTCATTTTTTTCTATATACTTGCCTGCATAGATACTGCACTGCCAAAACATGATTCATTGACATTTAAAACTGTCAGTCTCACCTTGCTAAGAGGTAAAGAAGTATAATAAATCATCTTCTTTTCCATCCCAGATCTTCCAATTGGAGTTATGTAAGGGCTCCCTCATTTCTAATAAATGCACTTTTAGGACAATTATTTCCAACAGACTTGGAAAGTGTTTTGAAATTGAATCAGACAAATTTTTGGTGAATCTTCTTTAACAGATACAGCATAAAGCTGAGTTACGGTCAAAGTAAATCACTAGAAGTAGAGGATGATGGAAATTTAGAGTTCTCAAAACTTAACCCAAACTTATTTTTATTGAAGAATGAGAAATAGGAATAACTTGGAGGTATTGTTATGCAGTGAATTTAGTAGGATAAATAAATGAGCACAGAGATTATAACTTTTTTTGCAATTGCTGCCGCTTTTAGTACTTATATATTGTTTCAGCAATAATGAATATTCGTATGGTATGTATTTGGCAAGGTAGACTGTCAAAATAATGATGTAAATGTGCAAAGAATATCCAAAAATAGGAAATATATTTTTATTATATATAATTATATATAATAAGATTATACAATCTTATATATAAGATTCTTTTTGAAGGTAGCTGTTGCAAGCTTTATAAAGTTTAAAGATTGTATGCATACAGCCCAATTTGCATGGATATACATGACTGACTGAGTCTTAAACAGAGTCACTGGAGTAAAGGCAGAAGGTTGGACACAACCTTCATTATATTTGCCTACCCAAAATAGGAGTAGGGTCCTTCTTCTCTACGAGGTCTCGATGAGATGATTTGACTGTCAGGCCAGTTCTACAGCTGATACCCAACAGAATTTTGAGGGTCAACTTCTTTGGTGATGGTACTTGAAAAACCTACAGCAGCAAAAAATTAACTCTACATTCCATGTTTTTTCCCTATAGTAACTTCATTTTTTTTAGAAATGCTTTTAGATAAGCTATATTTTATTTTCTCCTTTGATGTGAAATAGTTAAATTGAAAGTTATTGGTTTAAAGTTGAAGGTGTGTGAACCTGTACCAGTGACTAACATGTTTGCAGTTAATCATGTTTGTTAGTAATAAATGGGCCATTTGAGGGACACACATATCTGACCTTGCCCCTGAATGGGATCACCTTCTCTAGTTTCCCTTTTATTTCTCTTTTCTTTCTAGTCAGTTACTGAAGTAGAGGATTGTGCTGGTGATGATTCAGTTTACTGATATATGTCCTTACCTCTTTTTCTCCCTACCCTTCTACTGAAAATTTTTAACATCTTTCTTCTATGTGTCCCTTCAGAATATATCTATCATTTTTCAAAAATATCTTAATTATGTGCCACTGACAGGGAAAACGATGTCTGAATTTTGGTATGGACACTCATCTGGACTGGCAAAAGTAGACTGGCAAGGAATAAAATTCATTAGCTTACAGTCTTGTCCTTCTCTCAATGATCAGAACTTCTTAGCATGTTATGGTGGCAAAATCTTTAACTTTGTTTTTCTTATCTTAATTCCACTAAGAATCAGTACAAATGATGTCATTTCTTTAGCAGAGACCAGTATTCTAGTTATGTTTTGGCCTGCTAGTTGTGAATCAGCAGTTTAATCTCTATCAACTTCCAGGAACTGTACTTGTGAAAACCTTTGAAGCAAGCTATGATTACCTTTTTTGTTTGTTTGTTTGTTTGTTTGTTTTGTTCTTGGAAAGATCTAGTACTGTGCTGCTGAATGATATTATATTACTCATCTGTCTTGGTACTGCCTGTACATAAAGTCTACTTTTTCCCTTTATGATAGAAGCAGCTACTCCTGTTCCTCTTGAGAAGAGAACCCATACAGAAAGAAGATGTGGATACTGTTCTCATCGATATCTGAGGAATGGAAAAAAATCACTTCCAATAGCATTCTTGGCCAAGAATTGTAAAACATGTAGTTTTTCTTGGGGCATCCACCTGCCTGAATTTGGACACTTATTTATTTATGTCTACTAATCTCTCAGAAGAAAAAGAGATAACAACAGATGAGAAAAGAAGAATTCAGCCCATCTGATATATGTACTTTACTTTCTGCATCCCTGAAACTAAACCCCTTGAAGTTCATCATTGGGAATGCCAAAGCTGCTGTACTCTAAAACCAACTTGAATTTACTAGAGATCTGTATCTGTACTGAATTAGATAATTTCATTGCACTAGAACCATCAACCATGGGAGAAAGACTTGTTCTTAAAAACAGGTGTCTCTAAAGGTCTTTGAATCAAATTGCTTAAAGGTAATATGTAGTGAGTGTATTTCAGAAGTTCTTGGTTATTAACACTATCCCCCAATCCCTCCCCCCCCTGCCAAAATCTGACATGCTTTGTAAGAATCTTCAAATACCTTTTATGAAAGCTCAGTTTTATAAATTACTGTATGTGTTGAAAGCCTTATGAAAGCAATTTTTTTTTCTTTAACCATTTCTATGTTTTACTCTTGCTTCAATCCTATTACAGCTGGGGTTAGGAAGTATAGTAACATGCAAAAATAAATAGCAAAAATTTTTATGGTTCATGTTACTGGTTTGGTTTGGAATCTCCAACTATTTGAGACCAAACTGTTTAATTGAGATTTGGAATGTAGGGTATTTTTGTTCCTTTTCTCCTTATGTATATTTCTATCTCATCTCTGGATGGATCACTGAAAGGAAAAGTTAAAAGCTAAAATAAAAAGACATATTGAGTTTTCCTTCTATTTTAATTTTAGTTTCTTGTGTTTCATGTGTTTCTCTATTTTTTTTTGGTGTATTGATGCTGTAAACATTGCTGCTAAATTTAGTTTTATGTTGGTTCATTTTACAATAGGTCCTTTCCCCATTAAGAAATAGATCGGCCAAATTTGAGTTTTGATTTGGATCATCTCCAGGGAAGTCTATCTTTCATGTCTGCATCAAGGAGCTTAGGGAAACAAGCTGTCCTAAATTAGACTTAAATAGACAATTAGTGCTCCTTAAACTTGTTTTATGTGGCTGTTAGCCTCAACATCCTGTGAAAGCACATGTCTTTTTGTGCACTAAAAAATAAGAACATTTTGTCTGTTTATTTGGAAATGATTGAGAATGGGGAGAAATAAATCTTTATGTGTATTTTCTATCTTGTTTTCTTAATTTCACAGTGGTAGTCTTCAGGAAAATACAGCATGGAGATGGTGGCTTATTTCTTATTTTACCTACTTTTCTCTAAAACTTGCTTGAATTTGAGTTAAAATTTATTGTTCAATTAACTTGTACTCTTAAAAAAATGGCCATTTCACTACTAAACTTTATCAGATGTCAGATCACCGATAAAGTTTATAAAATCCTGCTTGAAATCACAAATCTCATTCAATTCTTGGCATTCAGTTGTCACATTTGCATTTTGCAGTGTGTAAACAGATTCTACAAAAGAAGTCTTGATAAAGCTTTCAGCTTATGCTTTCAAGTGTGGTATCTGTATATGCTTTTTTTTCTCTTCTTTGGCTTTAATGAGGTTAAATTAAATTACTTACCTAATTTTGTACTAAACTATTACTCAACTATCTTTTCCTTACCATATTATATTTTTCATAACTTAAAATTCTAAAATCCTATCTTCTGCCTTGAGAAAAAGAAAATAAATACCGCAGCACAACTGCATCTTCCATAGTCTTCATATCAAGGGACTTGAACTGTGAGTCTGAAGGACTATGACTACTATATCTTTGCATTGAAGGCAGCTCTTGGTTAGATTATATTGGTCTTGAATTCAACAGTTAATTGTTTAAGAGTTTTTTACTGTTACTAGGTGATGGAGTAAAAAAAATGTGTTTGTTTTTGGGTGGCCAGGAGATGGAGCACGAAATTGCTGGATACCCACTGGGCTTTTATATGTGCTTTGGGGAGGGAGAATGGAGGAGCTGAAAAGAGTACATTGGCTTATATAAGAAAACTGTTTTCTGAGAATGTTCTTTGTGGCTTATACTCACGAACAACTGTTCTATAACTGTAACTGACTTAGTTGCAGCATGTTTTGCCACTAAGAACTGAAAAATACACAGAGAAGATTCTATATAACTTTTTTTCCAAACAGAGAAAAATGTTTTTAAAAAATGTAGTTTCAATTGGCCTCTCCAGCACAGATTGCTATTTGTCTCTTAATGAAATTATATTCCTTTATAATGCAGTGTTGTTCTTCCCAGTTATAAAGATCTCCACAGATAAAGCTAGTTAGAATACTGCCCACATCACCTGCAGGTGTAAGAACTGATATTTTGAATGCCCTACATGTGGGAGATGGATTAAGAAAAATAGATGCTGCATATGGGAGGATGTATTTTTCCAGATGTTCTCCCTTTTGGATCTTAAGCACCTCCCATATTAAGTTATTGAGTTCTCCCGTATTTACTTCGGGAGTAAGCTTGTTTCCTTCTTTCCCTGCACTGTGGTGAACATGCTCGCACTTGGCGTGTAGGTGGTCTTGAAAGGGCTGTATGGCTTGGTTCCTGCTTTCAGAGCAGAAGTCAATGAATTCTTGTTTGTTTTGTTCTTTATCTCTTCTACCTCCCCTCTAGGTGTGGGGTTCAATCTGATTGTTGGACCATAAACTAGACCTTAGTGATAAAACCTTGCGAGCTGTAAACCAGTGGGCCTAAGAGAAGAGGTACTGTCTCCTGGTCTGCATTTTAGCTGTATAGCTAGGATCATTTTTAGCTGTAGTGTTATCCTGATGAATGATGGTTCTATGAGTAGGTGGATTTTTTCTTTAACTGTAGCATTATCCTGATTTAATAAAAGACATAGTTTCTCATTATATCTTTGCATGTTCTCTCCTCTCCTCTCGTCTGCTCTCCCCTCCTCTCGCCTGCTCTCTTCTCCTCTCATCTCCTCTCCTCTTCTCTCTCCTCCCTTCCTCTCCCCTGCCCTCTCCTCCCGTCCCCTCCCCTCCTCTCGTAATGCCTTTCTTTAAATCAGATGTTAACATCTGTCTGCATAACTTTCAGACAGGACTTTGGCTTCTGGGAACATGGGAGTATTGTGAGGAGTGAGCACTGTTGTGCAAGAATGGGAGTCATACGACAAAGTGGGGCAAGTTTGTTTCTGCAAACAAGTTCGCAGAAGGACTTAAAACTTGATATGTTGAGGAGGGTTTGCAATGACCTAAAGAGAAGTGAAGGCACAAGGGCAGCAAGGAAGTGCCTCACGGCAGCCATCTGGGTAGTCTCTTGCACTTGCTCTGTGATAACATCACGACTGACCTGTCCTGAGTGCCCTGCATACAAATACATGGATAAAAGCTAGGGAAAGAAACAGAGCAAGTTATAACTGTGTGACAGCAGAGCTATGACCTCTTTAAACTTACAGAGAAGTGGTGAGATAAAAGGAACTAGTTTGCTGAAAAGGATGGATGCCAACTCTTCAGAAGGCAGGCAGCTTGAATGCTCAGAGCTTTCTTTTGGACCAAATGATGAGTAAGAGCACAGAAGAAAACAACTGTCTTCTAGCAACCTGGAGGAAGCTTCATTATTGCAGACCCTGGAGTACTTCCACCACTCTGGTATTTGCTGGAGGAGTAATAGGATTAGACTTGAACTGTCCAAATCTTTGGAGTCTATTGAAGACAATTTCTTGATGCAGATGAACAAACCAACTATCTCTATCTCTGCTGGACTCTTAAAGAAAGCTTGGCAATGTGAAAATTGAGGGCAGCCTTGGCTGTAGGGACAATGAGACAACTAAGCATAAAATCCTGGGAGAAGTGAGCAAGACAAATAGTGGCATTAGTGTTGCACTTCAGCATAGCAGACGTCAGCTTTTTCAGCAAAGGCAAATAGAAAGTGCTGTGATTGGAATGGAGTAACCCCATACACCAGTGCAAGCTGGGGATTGGCTATCTGGAAAGCAAATGTGTGGGACCAGGTCTCTTGGTGAATGAGTTGTACATGGGCCAACAATGTGCCTTTCTGAAGAAGGCCTACTATATACTGTATTGCTAAGAAAGTAGCCAGCAGGTTCAGGGAACAGATTTTTCCTCTCTATTTGGCACATAAGACTGTTTCTGGAGCACTGTGCCCAACTTAAGTTCCCCAGTACAAGGCAGACAGCAGGAGCTGGAGGAAGTTCAGAGGAGGGAAATCAAGGGATGGTGCAGACCTGTAGCACTGGACATATAAGGAAAGGTTGAAACATTTGGAGACCTTCCAACCTGAGGAGGTGGCTTAAAGAAACATTTTATTAGTGACATATGAAGGATGTAGATAAGGATGTAGAGCCAGACTCTTCTCAAAAGTGTGTGGTGATAGCAGAAGCAGGAGCAGACAGAAACTGCAACAATGGAAATTGGTTTCTAGACAAATACTTCACCAGGAGGAGCATCTGTAGCAGGTTGTCCCATGAGGCTGTAGGATCTCCATCCTTGAAGATATTCAGAATTTAGATAGACCAAGCACCCTCCTTTAAGCAGGAATTCGGCCTGGATAACTTCTAGACATTCCTTCTAACCCTGATGGTTCTACAAAATACCTAAGGGAATGCAGTACTCTACAGATGTAGAAGTATTCATCACTAGAGCTGTTACTGATGTTTTTGTTAATTTGATGCTCAAAACTAAGAGGTGAAAATTGGTTCCAGTTTACTTAAAATACATTACCAGCAAATAAAAATGAAAATTTTTCAAGGAAATTTTGTCATAATTTTCTGTTAGTTGCTTAAAATTGTGTAACATTCTAAACTTAGACTTTGTATGATGTTATATATCAAACCTAAGTTTGAAACCCAGTCTTTGGCCTGGAGAACCACCTGTTGTTTTCAGCAATGGACATCGATAGCTAGCCTCGTTGCTGTGTAGCTGAGAATGCAGTTTCCCTTGCAAACTTAGTTGCTACATGCAAGGCTGCTAACCTAGAGACACCAGGCTGGTCCTGAAATCTGCTCTGCAGGAAAGAAAGAGGAAATTCTTAGTTATTTCTCTTCTTTCAGTTCCCACTCCTATTATCAGCTGAGAAGTGCTGTTAGCTGTAGTTGCCCTTGAGTCAACACAGAAGCAATGTAGTAGTAAATCTGATGATCCCCAGTTGTATGCTCAAGCCATTTAGCTGTTTAGAGCTAAAACTTGGTGCTCTTTCTTCCTCCCCTGATCCCTTCTAGGAAAAGAAGAAATACCAGGGAAATTAGCGGTCCAGCAGAATCTTCCTCCTCTTTGTTTCTTGGAAGGAAAGAGGCTATTTTTGTATGAGACTTGTCAAAAGCAGTGCAGTTACAGTTTATGGATGATGCCTTGCAGGAGCTGCCCCTGTTTTGGGTAGGAGTTGAAGGGGCGACATGGTGCCCGGGGCCTGAGCATGTCTCTGTCTGACTATGTTCTGGATGCAGTCAGCCCTTTCCGCAGTAGGGCTGTGAAAGGCTAAGGCTTTTCCTTCTCCTCTCTGTTCTTGAAAGGACTGTATAATGAAATGGTATGACCGTATAAATGAAATGGTATCTGCTTATAAGATCTCAGCATGAGATTCCACGGTTTAAACAAGGCTTGCCTTTCCAGCTGAAACAACAGCATAAACAGCAACCAAAATCAGAACCACGAGTAGTTGTTAGCTGTTATTCCAAAACACATTTCAAAAATCATAACATGAGTGTGTATTATATTCATGGCAGGTCCATTTATCATGTTTATGGTAAATGTTAGGCCAAAATTAGCACCTGAAGGAAAACCTTTTTCATGGAGACAAAGATAAGAGTCCAGTTTTGAATCTGGAAAATTTTGTGTGTGTAGTTTTTTTTTTCTCTCTCTCTCTTTCCTATATCCTTATTTACTTTTAATGAAAGTTTGTGAAAAGTCTTCCTGGGACATATTGTTTTAAGCTTGGACTGCTTGGTCTAGGGATGAGATCCTGGTGCTTCAACACAACCTTGCTCTAGTGAGCAAGTCAGCTGGAGCTGTGAGAGGGATTTCATAAAATGTTGCTGTGCTGACCTGGAAAATCAAGCAAGCATCTCTCTTGCTGTTCCCTGTGCTGTACAATCGCTTTCCTCCCTGGTCCTATGTGTGAGACAACCCAGAGCAGATCAGCCAGTCTTGTGTCGTGCTCCATAGAGCGCTGCTCTCAGTTGGTAAAACCATGACTACAAGGTCATTTTAGTCTTGTCTTCTTATTCATTTATATTAGGAAAATATTTAAGATGTTTTCCAATCTGAATATTTAAGATGTTTTCCAATCTGAACTCTTGGCAACATATACCTGGGAATGGCAAACGATGGTGAAAAGCACAGGGGTAGTCTAGGCAGTCATGAATTGTAATGCACCATGCTGGTAGTCCCTTGTGCTATGTCCATTGCTTCAGTAGTATTTTAAAAAAAAATATGAACCTTTGCCCTAGAAACATGAAATGAATTATGGCTTGAGCAGATGAATAATGAGAAATTGTTTTGTAACTTCCTGGCAAAAGGATTTCTCTTACTAGCTGTCTTGTATGACTCTAAATTCTGTCACAGAGATGCCTGAGGAATTTTATAGGTGTGAGGGCTTTTTATTATTACTTTAAAAAAAAATATGTTTATCAGCTGAGTGTTTCTTTTTGGCTTTTATACACTAACCTGAGTTGCTTCCTCTTTGCTGGAGGATTTCAGGTTTTTATTGCTATCTTATGAATACAAGACTTGCTGTGCTCTTTTAAGACAAGGTTGCTTCCTGGCTTGTGAGGAAGGTAGGTGGTGTGTCATCTCCTTTGCTAACTCATTGGGTAACTCTTGGTATGGAGGAAGAGACCAGCTAAGCAAAAGGCCTTGTGAAGAAGATGAAATGCTTCACTGCAAAAAGGCTTATTTTTGTATATGAAACTGCAAAGATCTCTTTTACTGTTCCCCATACTGGAAAAAGAGATCTTTCTAAAAGCCTATTGGAAATCCGAGACAATGTATTGACAGCATATCAACCAGTGGAAGCATTCTTGCATGCTTGCTAATACTTTTGGAAAGAGCTAATAGGTTCGGGAGATGAGACTTCCCTTTCCAAAAGATACTTATGTAAAGCTGTATCATATTTATCTTTGTGTTTGATAATTCTATTTCTTTTTTATGGTATTGTTTAGTGCACAACAGGCATGTAGATTGCATGTTATTTACTGAAGCCCAGAGAAGCCCAGAGTTCTGAGCTTCTAACTCAGGACAAATATTCAGGCAAATGAACTTTAACTCCTAAATGAAAGATTTTGTTTTATGAAACCATTGATTTAATAAAAAGCACTCTGATAAAGAGTGCACAACAGAATTCAATGATAATAGCTCATCAGATTAGCTACAGGATGTACGGGCACTTGTTTGTGTGGAGCCTCATGAATAGAAATTACAGTGTGTATATTACATATACAGGTTGTTCTCTGTTTTTATGAAATTATTCCAAGAGCTTCAGCCAAGGTAGAATCAACTGCATGATTGAACTGCTTTTTTATTTTACTGACATCTAGTCCAATCTTGCTTGCAAAGATTGCCATGTTTTCTTGGGAATAACAATAGTTTTAAAGCTGTGATATACTATAAAGCAAGCCAGGATCCCAGCATACAGGAGTTGAAGCCATTTTACTTGGGGTAACAAAACAACAGCAGCAACCAAAAAAAAAACCCTCAAAAACAAAGCACACACACACAAAAAAACATTTTACATCAGTACCTGGCCTATAAACAATGATGTTGCTTGTGTATGCACAGCTTTGAGCTTGTAATTCTTGGCTTAGACTCCTGAGGTCAAAAGTTTCTTCTAGTTTACTTTGGCAATGAAGAGAAGAAAGGGAGAAAGCAAAAAGATCATGTCAAAGCTTTTTGATAGCATTTTGTTTATCCCAAATTGTAGTGTCTCTTACACTAGAAGGATTGTCTGGAGGGTACACGTACTGTATGGAAGCTATGTGGCACTAATTAAAAAAATTATTTTATAATAATTAAAAAGCTCTTTTTTTGATAATTATGTTATTCTAATGGAACGATCCTAATCCTATATATTTTATCAGGACATCTCCTTGGGCTGATATGAGGAGGTGCCAATGTAAGAAGGCAGAACTTGGAGAGACCTTCCTGGTTTCCCATTACCCCCAAAATGCATAGCTATATGTTAATTAGTTTGCAGAACTGTATTGTCATAGTTTTCCTTTTTTTGTTCCCTCTAATGTGTTTTTTTTTTCTTTCTCTTCTTCCTTATTGGAAGTGCATGTACCCATAAAGCAAAATCCAGTCATCTGACAAGAGTAGTCTTTTATTTCAGAGTTCATTTTTGCAAATCTCTCAGAATTAGCCCACAGACTTCCCAAGATCTTTAGATCCAGGTTGAAAATCAGTGCTGTAGACCACAGGGATATAATGTTCCTTGCTTGCACAGCACTCCACCAGGCAGTCTTCACTGAGCTTTATCTTTTCAAGACAACTTTAAAAATTGTCTTAAAATAGTTTAAAACTCTTATTTTGAACTATGGAAACTATTTTGAATTGTATTTCAAGTACATCATGAAACACAAATACATTTCTTGCTCAGACCTGTGTGGAATGCTATTCCAGACAGGAAAAATGAGGAGATTAATGTAGTGACAACTCAGTCATTTCTGCTCAAAATTCATGTGGTATGCCTGAGGATTTTGAAAACTGACATAGTTAGTGATTCAGTACTTTTTTTATTTTTTATTTTTTTAAGCTGTGGTGTTTTTCTTATCAATTTTCTAGAGAAATGAGATTGTGGAATTCCAAAGGGGTATTTCTTAAAATATTCTTTTGTCCACCAGATGTCACTCATGATTAAAAAGTTTTATACCATTTTTCCATGAAGAAGAAACCTTCAGAAATAATTGCCTTGTGAGTTCCCTATCCCTGTTTAGAAGACAGTGCAAATTGCTCTACTATATATTGTTGAATTGAGAAATGAAGGAAGGTTCACAAGTCCATCGTATTTTGAATCTCGTTTGATTTGAACAGGAAAGAAAGATATTTCCAGAGAGGAGGTTGTTTGATGGATCTTTGTGTCAGGTTTGCAGTGTAGAGTTGTCCGGTATCCTTGGGATAAGAAAATGAGACCTTCCATGAGAAACACTGTAGCAAGAAGAAGCATTTTGTAGTCTGGAATTGACACTGTTTTAAATCAGAGTGATTAGGTCATTCTGATGTACTTTGAACAATAAACAGTCACTTGGTAACAGTTTTTGCTGAAGAATGGTATACAAGAACATTAAACAAAAATGTAGTCTGCTGAATTTTATGCAAGAAATATATATACTATATATATTAAAAATACGTATTTGTATGTGTTTATACATACATTTTTATATATACATATATATGTATATACATAAATACATACATATATAAATTTTTTATTTCAGCCAAATGTAACATTTTTAGGTAGAGGCTTGATGGTGTAAGGAGCAGAGGCAGTAGCTTATTAACCTATAAGTTTATTAAGCTTATAGGCACCTTTGTGTTCATGGCAAGTATGTTAAAAGAAGGCAAAAAGAGTTGGTGCAGTCATGCTTCCTAAGAGCACTGAGTTGCCTTTGTAACTACTTTTCCTATCCAGATTTGAAAGTTAAAACTTGGGAAGATATACATTATTATTGCTACAGGCAGAAGAAAAATAATAACCAAAAAAACCCACCACCTCTCTAAAGCTGTCATAACTGTACTGAGTTGAAAAGAGTGGAGATATGTAAGAAGCTTTTTTAGATTCTTGTAGAAGAACAGCGATTAGTGATATTTGAGTGGTAAGTTTTTCTTGTGCTTAGCCTTCATATTCTTAAGTCTGCTATATTTGGGCAACTTGTAACCAATAGTAGGCGTTTGACACAGAAAAGGCTGGTAGTGCTGCTGATAGGTGTATTCATGGTACTGTTAACTTTGTAGTTAGACGTGTGAATAGCTGATCTGATGTAGAGTAGGTTAATGGGGAATATGGATTTCGTATGGAATAGAACACCAAAACTTATTTATGGGAAAGTTCCATGAATAAGTAGGGAATTAATTATTCTTGGAGTCAGCTCTATGGCTTAGAGCATCCACAACTTTATACACAGTCACTTATACACTATTTTTTTGATGAAATAAAATCCTATAAATTAGGCTGTTTCTATGGCATATTGAACACGTGTGGAGGACAAGAGAAAAGATAAAACACACTAGTCCTATTTCTATTTTTAAGTGTTTGCTTAGTGCTTGGGTACTAGAGTGATGGAACCATGTAATTATCTAGATAAATATACCCAATGCTTCCTGCTGTCTAACCAAATACAACTATATAAGTTTACATATTTAATTACTTGCCCTCCTCTCTGCAGCTTATTTCCTCTATATGGGAGCTTTTCAGATGTTCCTTGCCCAACCCTAGTTGATTCATAGAATCATAGAATCATAGAATGTGTAAGGTTGGAAGGGACCTTAGAGATCATCTAGTCCAACCCCCCTGCACACGCAGGGTCACATAGAGCACATGGCTCAGGGCTGCATCCAGGCGGGTTTTAAAGATCTCCAAAGAAGGAGACTCCACGTTTCAATGATTGTCAAAAGGAGGGTTCAAGTAGATGATCTCTAGAGGTCTCTTCCAGTTTCAACCATTCTGTGATCTATCTGTAAAAATAGAAATTGGATTTTTTTTAAAGAAATATTTTTTTAAAAAATATAATAAACTTGCCCTTATTTTGTGTACTTAAAGACTCTACAGATTCATTGAAATCACATTAGTAAATACTGACAAATATTACACTATATTCTCTGTAATTAATGCAGTTCATGATATTTGAAAATAGCAGCATGTAAGAGACCAACACAGCACAGCTTCCTCAAGATGGTATGAAGGCTGAGTTATGGTACTGCAAGCGTTTACAAATTTGGACATTAGATTTAAAAGAGAAACAATTCAGAATAGAGGCTTGACTAAACTTCTTACATTATTATTGCTCCACTTCAAAACTATATAATAATCTGTAATATATAGTGTATAATATAATCAAAACTATATAATATTCTCTATCTCAGGATTTTTTTTTTCTTGTCAGTGAAAAGTGTGGGTGTTTATTTCTTATTTGGTTGTTTTTCTCCCAATATCACCTATAATAAAGTGTAAGCACTTGCTAACATGGGGATTTTCTAATATAAATATATATAGAATATATATAAATAAAGTAACCCTGATGTGTTAGCCTGCATTTCAGATTGACTTCTAAAATGCAATCACTTATCACATAAGTCATCTGGGCCTTTGTCTTAATGTAGAATGGTTAGAAACATACAAGCCACTAAGGAAACAAAGCATCTCTGTTATTTTAGGAAGCCCTCTTGATTCATGGCCTAAATCCTACTTTTCTTTCTTACTCTACTACTTGTTCATATTTAATCAGTTTTAATTGCACAGTCTCCAACAAAATGTAGATGCGATACCACCACTCTCTTGGTGACATTTATGTCTGTGCCTGAAGTTCTGCTTGAGTCCAGGATAAAAAAAGGGGTCAGAATTCCTTTCTCTTTGCCCTCTTTCTCTCTTCTCCTACTCATTCCTTAGGAAGGTGTGTTACTTAAAATATTTTTCTTAAAGAGTTTTCCCAATATGGTGCTATTTTTATCTTCTTGTATTTCTGCCTTACAATTGCCAAATTAGCTGACCCAGGAGCACACATCTGGTCTGCTCCCTGGACAGATCACACGACCACCTCTGCCAGACGGGAAGTGGTGAATACATATAAGGATTAGGGTAGGACCACTAGTAAACATTAGGAGCATATTTGTTAATCGACAGGAAATTACCAGTATGATATATAGCTGGAATGAAGTATAGCCTCTCTGGATTTTGAGCGGCAGCAGTTTAAGAAAGCAGAGCGAGTAATATGAAAAGGACATTGATTTGCTGCCACAAGCTCTAACAGAGAGCTACCTAATCATAGCAAAAAAGAGTCCATGGACAGCAAATCCCAGGAATGCAGTCTGAAGCCTCAAGGCCTGGAGAAGGGCCAACCATAAAGCTCCCCTTCTTAACTTGAGTCCATTCACTCGGACACAGAGGCCATTTATGGATGCTAAATTTTGCTTAGTGGCTGTGCTGCAAAAGCCAAAAATAAATTGATTTGTTATTTAAACTCCACAAATGTAGTTCACATTTGTTTAAAGCATTGATTCCCAGGCTTGCCAGTGACTGCAAGGTAAGAAGTTTTGGGAAATACGCTAATTACTTTAGAGGCTTTTGCATATGCAAATTATGGCTACTATGCCATATTTTCCTCTATAATGCCTACACAAATTTTCTGTAAGTGAAGAACTAAATTTTTATGAAGGAAGAAACAGCTGGGTTCCTAAGTGTCCCCTTTGCTATGAGTACAGAATATCCATTATTTTAGTTTGTGGCATATAATAGGTATTTTATTTTTTTCCGCCTGAATGACTGTGGTTGGAAAATATTTGGTGAAAAGAGTAATATAAGATTTTAGGTGGACTAACCCATCCAGGAAGAAACAGAAAGACAAATCAGATGTATCTGTTAGAACATATCCTAAGTATTTAAATAATATATGTGAGAATTTAAAAATTTCCTTAGTTTCTTGTGAAAAAATTATTTCAGACTTCATGTCTTAAGTAGCTCCTAATCTGTATTAATGAGTAGCCTGAATATGTCAGGAAATAAAATTACCAGAATTACATAAGACACTTGGGCTTTTGACTTTAAATGTTGACTATAGTGAAGTATATGTAGTAGAGAGTAAAAGAGGATTTTTCAATTTTCCTTATTTTAAATATTTTATAAAGTTAATTTTGCTAGAGTTGCATTTACATATGTTAAAGAAAAGAATGATTCCTGTTTTGCTGTAGATTGTTGTTTTTCCTGGAATTCCTTTCCACTTTCTTTGAATAATCAAGTTTCGTATTGGTGTTGGAGGCTGTATCAGGAGTTTACCTATCTTCCATTATATGGTTTCACATACTAGAATATGAACTTTTTTTAAATCAGAAAATGTGTTCTAGGAGTGCATCTAACAGATTTTATCCACTAATGATTGCTTGTTCTGGCCAGAGTAGAGCTAGTTCAAAGTGAACTCCCAAAATGCATAATGCACTAAGTTCTGGGCCCAAAGTGTTGCTTATTGTTCCAAATTACTATCTAATGCAAACATAATCTGTTATGCCATGAAAAACTGAGTAAAATTACAGAACAAACTAAAAGCTTTTTGAGTAAAATTATCGAAACAAACAAGCAGAAACCTGGATTTTGGTGTGGAATACAGATTTTGCCTATCTTAATTAAGAAGGTGCTAGTTTTTGAAATATTAATCCAGGAGTTGTTTGTTTTCTGCCTTCTCCTTCTCCCCACCCTCCTTCTTTTTTTGACATTAATTCAGAGATGAAATATATCTTTCTATTGTTTTAGATAGTGAAACATAGTTTTAAGATTTTTAAAATGATGTCTGTCTGTTTAAAGCATTTACTGGAATATTTGTTTTCATGTTTTTATTTTCTTTGCCTTTTTCAAAGGTTTTCCCAATTACCATCCCTGATTACATAGGTCTTTTCTGGATTCAAATAAAGCTAATAATTTATGATACTGAAATTAAGTATAAATAGTCCTGTTAGTAGATATGTGTTGTGATTAAAATGTCCAGGTACACATTTTATTTTTATTTATATACTTATTGAACTAATTTATAGCAAGAACATACAAAACATTTATGCACACCTCTTTCTGACCAGATGCCACAATAAAGTACACATCTGGCAATGCAAATACATGTCTTTTAAGTGCTGCTAAAGATTATGAGTTTGCCTTGCTGGACTCAGCAGAAGCCAGATGATAAAAGTTATTCCTCCTATGGAGTGCCTGATGTCTAGAGTCCTGACAAAATAATGTCTTCATAGAGCAAAAATGGTACTACTGTTGGAAGGTGGAAAAAGTTATCCTCTATCTAGTTTTTAACCCATAACTTCTTGGCTAACCAGAGGGTTTCTTGGCTGCCAATTTGTTGTGTCTGCACAGCTGTTGTGCCTGATATAGTTTCTTCTGCCTATTCAGAGAAACGGTATATTCGGGATGGGAGAATTTTTCTGCTTTACTTATTTATTTTGTATTTCACAGATGTGGCAATAAAACTGATTAGATTAGCTGAGAGGGCTTCCTTTTACCAGTTAGGAGCAGGTAATGATTTGTTAACATTACTGTGAAGCTAAAATGCTTATAACTCCCATATATTTGAATTTCCTTGGAGACTGTTGGCAGGGTAAAAGGGATACACGTTGACTAATTTGTTTATTCTGGCCCCCAGAAAAGGAGTGTGATAGTTAGCAAGTTAGAAAGAAGCCAAAATAAAAGTATTACTGTGCACAATTTTCATTAAAAATTATGGAAGATCTTTTCTTGATCAAATATCAAGAGATGGTTTTTGTTTGTTTATTTGATGTTTTGTTTTTTTTTAAAGTTTGAATTATCTAATGAATCTAATTTGCATATTGGAATACCTAGCGTCATGAAATATGCATTATAAAGGATCTGTGGATAAACTGCACAAAAATTAAACCTGATGTCTTGCATGGAAGAAAATCTCGTTGGTATTTTGCAGAATATCATTAATGTCCAGGGAAATTTTTATTAATCAAGCCATGAGCACAATATCTTTGTGAAGCAAATAATTTATTATGAAAATATTCATGGAAATATGAAAAATATTCAAAAATATTCATATTTATGAAAATTTGAAAATATTCAGAGCATATGGTAGGACATAGGACCATATCCATCTCCAAAATAATTAAAAGGAAAAAGTTATTACCAATTAATTTGTTGTGTTCTTGTGCAGAAAGGTTTTTCTGCAGTCATTATGTTTTTTTCTCTTATAATGAATAAAACTGTAGAGGAGGAGAGATGAAAAAGTTCTACAGATTTTAATGGCTTAAAAATAATTTCAGAAATTTTTGGCTTGTTACTCAAGTATGTTTAATTGGTCAAAGTGGTGGTGGGGGGGAGGATTGCTTTTAGTTTAAGTGTGTAAAAATATGTAGTGAGAACACTCTTACTATACATAACACTCTTTTAAGCATAAGACTATGCCCCAAATTATGCATGAATAGTTTATTTACAAAGATTTTCATTAAATGTGCTGACTAGTAATTGAAAGTTATTCTGATTTCCTGCTTGGAGGGTGAGTTCTGGTAACTGCACGTCTGCACTCAAAATGGTAGGATCCAGCTTTTGCTGCTTGTTGTATGACAGCTTAAGTGCCTCTTTGATTCCCATGAAGGCACTGTCCGTCATTTTCTCTCTGTATGCTGAAATCTGCCATGCTGGTTCAAGTATGAAATATTTCCATCTCCCCCTGAACCTCTCTCCCTTCCTCCTGTTCCCCAAAAACTGTCTTGGTATGTATTGCAGTTTGGTGAAGGGGAAGAGGGGTAGTGTGGTAAGAGATTAATCCCCTTGCATTCCAACCAATGGATTAATCTGCTTGCATTCCAGCCAAAGATTAGAGGAACCGGGGGGAGGCTGGACTCATCTCCTAATATGGATATCAAATACTGTGGTAACTATAGGCCTGACTCTGGTAATACTGGGTTCATGAACAGCCTGTTGATTGCAGGTCTGATTGCCTTCAAAACAAGTAGATGAGTTTACAAATAGTATGATCAGCTATAGGCCCAACTCTGGCAGTATTGAATTCATGAACAGTCTGTTGACTGTAGGTCCAATTACCTTTAAAACAAGTAGCCACATTCACAAATAGCACAATTTATTCAAATACAACATTTAAAGAACAGGTTTTGGATGTCAGTATAGGAAATTCTCTACTACAGTGTGGGATTCTTAGCTACTGCCTAGTGTACAAATGTGCAATGATTCAAAAAATGAATTAGAGCATTCTAAATAATGCTTTCTGGGAATAAAATTATTGCTTTGATATTTGTTTTTTGAAATATACAACAGTTTTGTGAACATGGCTCAGACATTGTCTATGTAGGTGTAAATTAACTCTCATTTTACTGAAGTCGGCTGCGTGCAGTAACTTGAGACTACACAGGAGTCATATAAAGCACAGGAGGTTGCAATCATACCATTTCTCAGGGACCTTGTCAGTATTTCATTTCAGTATGCATTATTTCTCTTGAAATATATATTTTTGCATGTATGGGATACATCTTAAATCTTAAAAACAATATGAAGGTAAAAATAGACATCTATGTGTGGAAAGCAAGTTCTTAACAGGAGTCAGGATTTAGTGTTCATATATTGAATTTCTGTGTAGTTACAGAAAAAGCAGTAAAGAGAAAAAATGGCATTTTAGAGTTCAGCAATATGAGATCTTATTCCCTTTAAAAGAAAAGAGAGATTCCAGCTGAATTGGATGAAAAATTTTCCACAGTGGAGTATGTAAAATAATGGAAAAGATCCTTAGGAAATTACAGAGTGCTGTGAAGTGCTAGCTGTACCCATAGTTTGGACACAAGCTGCCAGTGCACGCTTGATTCGGGTGCAAGTACATAGGAGATGAACTGGAATGGATGTGTTAGCCTGCATTTTGCTGTGCCCCCACATAGGACAAGGTCTAGTCAAGCTCTGGTGTTCAGCTGGTCATGCTCTGCAGACCTACGGTGGGCAGGTGAGGTGTGTTTGAAAGGTAACAGAGAAGGAAGTTCCTGTCAGTAGGCTTATCTTGGCTGCAAAAGGCTCTGTGCTTCTAGTAAATACAACTGTTTCATAAATTGTGAATGGGTTGAAAGTCACTCCGTCATCATTGTTCTTGCTTTTGAGAACGTACTTAAAATTGATGGGGTAAAATTGATGGGCTATGGTGATTGAACCTGAGTCAAAAATGTGATAGAAATAGTGTGCTGAAGTACCACTGATAAACCCTACTGACAATGAATGAGACCCTTGTCCTGTCTCCAAGGGTCCTGGACACAGGAAAATTAATTTGGTGCATTCTGTGAAATTGAAAATGGCTTCCCAAAATCCTATGTATGTAGTAGCTGTGTGAACTAGAAGTTGCATCAGAAAATCCCCAAATCCCAAATTCACTCCAGACGTGATGGTTAAGCCAAGTCACTTTGTTGTTTGATCACTAACATATATGTGTATTGTCTCTAAATGTGTTTAGCAATCCTGTGTTGTATGCTCCGATCTGAAACTGTAATAAGGTGAAAGGCCAGTAGATGGACCCAAAGATACAATATCTATGGTGATACTCATGTGTTATTTCCACAGAAGTTCTCAGTACACTGACCAAATTCTGATTATTTCTTTGTTTTCACTGACCTTCCATTTGTTCTATGCTAGTTTTTCTTTATGATTTTGTGCTTATATTTTTGCTGTATTTCTGAATGCATTTTTTCCCTGAACAAAATAAATGGAAACTAAAGGTTTAGATAATAAAATGTCTTAGAATAAGGACTTGGAGGTTTTATACGAGAAACTCAACAGAATAAGATCTGTCTAGATAGTAGATTTATAGTATAGCAACATTTGACATAAAGGAAACTTAAAGAATTTGGTTTAGCATTATACTATGCTATAATAATACATTGCAATCTGGAAATAGGGGACAAAGGATATGGCTTTGAAATAATCTACTTTTCCTAAACTAGAATAGCAGTATGGTAAGGTACTATGTCTAATAACACACATCATATGAAGGGCTCTTGAGCTCTCCTTTTTCACTGGTAATAAAATATCTGGCTGCATTTTTAATGTGTCCCAATTGCCTGAGAAAAGAATATCACATTTTTATTAGGGATTGAAAACGTAATATAAGTAAATGCAGTTGAACTAACAGTTGAGATAGCAGTTGGACTAAGTAGCATAAATAAGTAAATTTGTATTTACTTTAGTCACATGATTTGATGTCAAATGACATAAAAATATACTTGATTTAACAAAAAATATCTACTTGCATGTATGTAATATTAATTAGCTGATATTGAGAATACCAACTTATTTACTTATTTAGTTCCCAAAAAGCTCTAGTTTCTTTTTCAAAATGTCCAGAGATTTGAAAGTGCTTTTAGACAAATATCACTATAAATCTAAATTAAATCTAAACTAAATTAATCCAAACTCATTGGAACCTTTTTTTATTTGGAAATTTGGTAGGAAACTTATCAAGAACAAGGATCTCATGAGTTTTCCAGTATTTCTTGGATATGACTGAGTTGGAAAATTACACTAGAATAGCCTTTCTTGTGGTATTCAGACATTCCTTTTTGCTATCCTGGCTGAAAGGGAAAATCTGAAGTGCACTATTTAAAAGAGAAAAAAAAATTGCTGAACAAAGGTTCCTAAAAGGAACATAAAATGTTTAGTACCACTCTTAAAGGATTAAGGGAAACTAGAAAATAGTTTGTATTTTATGGGAATTAATTTTATTGTTCCCAAGCTCTGACTGATTTTCTTATTTTTTTCAGAATGGTTGGGAGAAGGTGGAGGATTCTTGGATTTTAAGACCTGTTTAATTTGATCTCAAAGAAAGATTTAAGAGAGATCATGAGAGCTTGCTGATATTTCATAGGAAGTCTGCGGCAGAAGGCTGGGATTCCTGAGATTCAAGTCAATGCTTGAAAAGTATGCCTGTTTTCTCATTCATATGCCCCTCTATTGCCTCCTTTAGTAATAAAGCTTTGTGACTCTATGTTCTGAGCCAAATTCAACCTAGAGTATGTAGGCTTTACTGGGCCAAGACCAGTATAGACATAAACTGTGATGTAAATAGCAAGCTGGGTATGATTTGGTCAGAGAATTGGCAACAAACCACAGACATCAACTTCAATGCTCAATCACATCATTATATCTTTGGTATAACTGTAATGAAGTTAAAATAATAGAGGAAAAATAATATTTATTAGCAATATGTGAATGGGAAGCTTTTAAAGATCTATAGATTTTGCCTGAATTTACATTGCTTCCAAAGAAGAATGGCCCTTATAAATCTTTCACTTTTTACTTGTGCTTCAAACTTGCTGAGTACTTGCATTGGGCAATCTGAAAATTAGGATGTCAGATACTGTAGATAGCAGGCAACTCTGTTTTTCTAAACTAATCTCTTTCCATAATATTTTGTTAATGTAAAACAATTATCAGATAATTACCAGTACTCTTTTTTTTTCATGGCGATACATGTAGGAATATGCCATACATACTAGAATGGAAACATGCTGTGTTTTAATGTAAATTCATCTCCTTATATATTATAAAATAAATAAAATGATGAAACAAAATAAAAGCTTGTCAGTCTTAAAATATCTCCTACTAAGTGTAGCATATTAAAAATAAATTAATTCTATCTGATGCATGCACTGAAGGAAACGAGGACAGAGGAAACAAGAATAGCATGGCTTAAAGGGATGGATTTCAAAAATGCCTAAGGGACTTCAGTGTACAATTTGCAAGTGCCAAAATCAATGCCACTTGTGTGTTTTAAGCATTTTTGAAAATTCTGCCTTGCTTTGCTCAAGTCCTAATTCAGCAAAATGGTTTATTAAAGCTAAACCCTAAACTTAATATCTGTGAATACTTTCAAAGCCTGTGGTTGGAGGCAATAAGGAAAAAAATAATGTTGTTATATACCAGATAGATAGATTATAGTTATTTTTAGTACTTGTGTTTTGCATTGCAGAATGGGGTGGTCTAAAATATCACTGGAATATCCTTAATGATTCTGGAAGTGTAGGGATCCATTCCATACATATAAAACCTAAATAGGCAGGTAACTAAAGGTAAGGTATCTCATCAGGATCTTACTAATATGTGTAGCTTTCTATTTTACAGAGTTGAAATATTGGAGGTGTTTCATTTACACTTTTGCTTTGTTGCTGATACTGTTTCCGGTAACAGAAAGAAAACTCCAGTGCCCAGAATTATTCCAAAGCGATTTTATACAGAACTCTACCAAGAATTCTGGCAGCGGCATCTTTTTCCATTTCCCAGTACATAGATACTTTCTGCTTTGCTTGTTTAGCATGTTAGCATGTGGAAATGCATATTTTCTTAGCTTTTCATCTGTGTTAAATACAGTCTCATCTGTATAATCATATGCTTTGTAATTTCTGTGCTAGTTCTGAGAACACTGAGCTATTGCATAACTGTTCTATGCCTGGCTTTTAATTTAAGAATTTGAAGAAATATAAAGTCAAACTCCAGAATATTGGTACTGCCCCTACCTAGTGTTAGAAATATTCCAAATATCATGTTCAAGACCTTCTTTCCTAGACAAGCCTAAGGAAATTTTAATGACTACTGGGAGTTCCTGTCTTTTTTATTCTGGACATGAAAACATTCTTTTATCGAGCAAAACTAAAATAAACTGCCATTGTTTAGGTATCAAAATGTTACCATGGTCTCACTTTCTATAGTGCTACACAGTGCTGTAAGGACCCAAGATATTTTCATGAGTTTTCCTTATTAAAATCAATATCAAAAATGTAAGGAAATGCAGCAATACATTTTTTTCCACATTGCTGTTTTTGAATATCATGCCAATAATACGGCATTTTTGAAAAACAATGTTTTTTTCCTTTTGTATACTTGTGTGGGCTTGCTTTCCTTATTTTTCTCATCTTCTGGTTTTATAAACATAAAGATTGTAGTAACAATCCATGAACATTCACCATGAAATGAGAAATTTATGTGACCTTCGGTATTTCAATATGCAGCTTCAATAGCTAGATCCAGCTACTCAAGTACTCTGTATAGACTGTGGAGTTTCAGGTAAAAATAGTTAAATATTAGGCTAGACTTATTTTTTAGATCATGTAGAAAAAGTGTATCTGTTATCTGAATGTATTTTTTTTAACTTTATCAGTTCATATTACTTGTTTTGATTGAAGTTTGACTTTAGCATTTTGAATGTGTACTACAAAACAAATGGTCATATTGGCTTTCAAGGGAAATTTTAATGCAAATATTTTTAAAGATATATAATGTACTAATAAATTCAGATTAGTAGGTTCAGCATAGTAAGACATATTTCCTGATTCTCCCTCTCACCTCCAGTCAACAAGATTGCTGATACTGGTGAGGCCTGTGCTTTCTGAGGGCTATTTAAAATAAAATAATATCTTTCATTAAATTACCTTAAAGAATTTTCACGTTTAATTTCTGTGACTAATGGGAAAAAAAAAATGAACTGATGATTTTTTTTCTTTTAAAAACCTAGCTTAGTGCCAGTGTTTTCTCCAATTTACCATGGTGAAGAAAGAGCAGAAGTTTCTAATACTGCAGAAATGTCAAAGAGATGTTGCAGGATATTCTAGTTTGATAATCCAGAATGAACCTTGGAAATTTAAGGCATTACCTGTTTTAGCAGAGGAATACATTGAATTTTACCAGTATGACCTGTTGATAGAATTAGAACATGCAGTGGCTACATCAATCACCTTAGCATATTGGAGCCATTTTTTATGATGGTGCCTCCAGATTTTATTTATTTATTTATTGTCAGTTGTTAACCAGGTGCAAGTTTGTTCTCCCTGTGTGCACAGGCCTAACACAGAATAGGCCTTAATCCAAAAAAATTAATGCTCAATCACTCTCCTGCTTTAGAATATAACGATTATTTCTCACTCCAGCCAGGCCTTTAGGCATTTTCACATCTCAAGCTCTTCTTCCTTTCTCCTGTCAATATTTGCATTATTGTATATTATATTTTTCAGGGTTGTTCCACAGCTGCATAAAGGGAATTTGGTGTGGTGATTCCCTCCACAGGAGGTGGCATGGTGATTCCCTCAAAAATGTTTCTGTGGAATTCAGTGACTTTTCCCTCCCTCCCTCCCTTCCCTCCTTCTCTCCTTCCTTCCCTTCTTCCCTCCTCCCTTCCCTCCTTCCTTTTCCTTCCTTTTCCTTCCTTTTCCTTCCTTTTCCTTCCTTTTCCTTCCTTTTCCTTCCTTTTCCTTC
>JAUBOD010000016.1:415714-449045 GCA_032353885.1 Nothura maculosa
TTGTCCAGAATGGTAATGTGCATTTAATAATTTTCAAATAAAACTGTGTGTTGGGAGCAAACTTGGGAGATGTCCTCATGTCCTCTGGGAACTGCAGTTCCCTCTTTAATCCCACCTCATGGCCTTTTTCCACATCCTCTGCAATCATTATGAACACCTTTGTTGTTGCTGTAATCTTGAAGGTTGGGAGAAAGGGAGGTAAAGATCTCACCAAAGAAATAAGTGTGAGGATGTATGTGTGTTTAATTAAATCCAGTAGGCAGCTGGAAAAACCATCTTCAGAAGACTTGATTAGATGCGAGGCAAGCTCAGCCTAAAAAACTTGACTAGGACTATACTACCTTCACATTTCATGAGAAAAGCTATTTGTTCTGCAGTAGCCAGATCAAGCAAGTCTTAGAGCATCAGAAACAAATGGTTTGATCTTGTGCTTTTGTTTTCTTTTTGTAAAGAGGTATCTAGATGTATGAGGTCTGTGTTTGCATGAACTTTTCGGCATGTATTCTGCTGGTTGAATGTAGCCACACTAGAAAGCGTGTTTTGTTCAATTTTTGTTTTGACTTGAGACTCAGGCAGAATTTCTCTCTATCTGCAAAGTTCTTGACTTTGTCACACCTACCCATAAAAGAAAAATCTTGCTTTTTTTGGCTTCCATATGTTAACAGCAGTCCCTCCTCTGTGCTTTCCAGCCTCTCCCCTCAGATGACTGGAAGGAGTTAGCAGAGGCCACATGGATAATTTTTTTAGTAGATGTAGTTCCTGTCCTCAGGAGTACCAGCCCTTATTGATCTAGAGAGGAAAGTGAAATTCTGAATCCAACACACTTGCTTAAATTTTTCGGATAGAATAGTCAAGAAAGCTGGCATCTGTTTCCTATTTTGGAATTGTGCCAGAAGCTGACCTCTAAAGAAGCCTTAATATGCTCTCTTTCACTGAGCATCCAAAACTGGGTAATACTTAAGAATTTAGGAAAGTTGTACTTTATGCTCTTTATAAAATTATTTATGCACAAATACTGACTGGTGTGTGGGGGTGTGTGGAGTGGATTTTTTCGTTTTGTTTTGCTTTGTTTTCCCTTTGGCAACCTCAAACCAGAACATTTAATCCTGTATGAGACTTAAGACTCCTAGAGGTCAATATATCCTCACTATTTTATATTTTTTTCATCATTATTGAAATTTTTACGTTTTGTATTTTTTTTCCAAAGAAAATTTGGAAGAGAAAATTTGAAAAACAGATATATCTATGTAACACATTTGGGAATGTCCTCCTTGTTTCGGAGTCTTCAAGAATTTATCACAGCTTGCTCAAATGAGGCACTGTTATTTTGCTTAATGAAGTCCAGAATCAAACTTCTCATACTTGCTACATACTGATATTTTTAATATCAATTGAGTTCCTAATTCAGTTCACAATATAGATAAATAACTAAAAGAGAAAATACTTTTAAAATTTCTCATTATTCCACCAGCATATGAATGCCTAGACATTTTTAAATGTCAGTTGCTTATATGAAAAATAAGATTCTTTTGGTGAAAAAAATTGAAGAATCTCTGCCAGCCATACTCCAGTGTGGTGAATTTAGACAGTGTGAGAAATTTCGGGTTCTGTAGCCTCTTGGAAGCTCTGTAAGAATACAAATATATTTAAAGTATCTGATGATAGGAAGTGGACTTAAAAATGTTCCATGCACATGGTTATGTGTTTTGTCTTCAATTTGACTTGACTTTGGCCTTGCTTTGAGATCAGCTGATATTAAATTATTTGAAATATTTTTTTTAAAAAGAACTATAAATAGCTCCAGTTATTCCATATCTCATTTGTTATAGTGAAAAATAATAATTTATTGATGGCTGTCAGTACTATGTTTTTGTTTTGCTTCTATTTCCTCCAGTAATGCTGGTAAGCACTATACAGCAGGTCTTATTAAACCATAAATAACAAATTGAGGGAGGCTGTGGATGCAATAATCTTTCTTTTTTAAAAAAAAAAACAATGAGATTAATGTCTCATTTATCAAAAGCTATTGCATCTAAAAGGCACTTTCAAAATTTTGTTCATTAAAGATGATGAATAAACTAATTTGCCTTAGTTTTGAGGAAAGGCACAATCTGTAAGAAGCCCCTAAGGTTTTCTTTTTTTTTTAAAATCAGTCTCCTGTCCCACAAAGAAAAGTTTTTACTGTCTGTATCTGTCCAAGAAAGTAAATTTCAGTAGATGGGAACAGTGGTTTCTGTTCTGTTAAAAATAATTTTATAAGGCATAAGGTCTAGATGTTGACCTTGTGACCAAACATTTTTTTGAGCTACGTAGATGCGGCTTGTATTCTCTGGAGAAATGTAAGAGGAATATTTATAGAAGAGATTGGTTTGTAATTTTCATGGAATTATCTGGGCTTTCTTTCCTATGTCCCAGATTTACTTATTTAGCTTCCATGAAGGGAGGCAAGAAAGCAAGAAAAAAGAAGAAAAAACAGGTAAGAAATCTGTTTAATGAAAATAGTTTTTTTATTAAATAAATACATCCCTCCTGTAATAATTGAATAGAGCATAACCAGAAACTTTAAGCTTTACTTAAATATCTATAGCTTAAAGTTTGCATGATATAAGGTCAGCATAAAAGTATTTTTTTTCTCTAAATTAAAATTAATGTTCAATAATAACACATCTTAAATCTACAAGCTAATTATTACAGTTTTGGAGATATTTTCCTAATTTTAAAATTTTGTCTTTCCATTTTTTGCTCCTTTATACAATCTTATTTTTCTTTTAAACAAAAGAATAATTGATAATCTTGAAAAAAACCTTTTGTCTGTCAGAGACTGGTCTTGTCTTTAGGCAGATATAAAAATCCTTTCCTGAGTGGCCTAAGGAAGGCTGCCATCCTTCAAACCTGCAAGTATTTTCTATAAATTGGTAGTTACAATATGCATTGTTATTTGTAGCAGTGCTTCATTGCAGTTTTGTAGGATGTGGGGGTAAACTTCAGGCAATATAAAACTTACTATGTTTCATTTAGTTACTCTTCTTTTGTCCTTCCGTTGGCAATATTAAATAGAATACCTTTTTTTTTTTAAGTATTCTGCATTGAGGATGACCTTTCTGGAATCAGTTTTTCTTGCTTCTGTTACTATGTTTGTCTATTACATGTCAAGGGCAACAGAAGGCATAGTGTCAAGAAGTGTATTGTTATGGCAGTCTCGGTTTACAGCTTTGGCCATACTATGTACCAGCAAAGGATCTAATAAAGATCCTATGTGGAATTTCACTATTCGCTGTTTGAAAAGGTGACCAATTCAGAATGACTGCTGATTTTAGGAACTGTTTTTACATTTGAAATCAAAACTATTGAGATATTGGTGATAAAGATGCTAAACCTATAAAGTGGGTATGATTTAAGTGGAAATTAAATTATACTGATGCTGAAAGTCATTAAACATTAACATTCTAATATTTCACCTGAATTTTACATGAAAAAATATATATTGCTTTTATATATATATTGTATATATATTCCTTTTCCATCATGCTGCCTTGGTGATATACTTTGACATCAATGCCTCTACCATTGATCTTGATTCCTTTTTTTCAGATGATTATCATTAAGATATTAACAAATTTTGCAGATGATTTTTTTGGTCTTGCCATAAATTTACAATTAATAAAAATAATTTTAATACTATTTATCCTTTACAAGGCAATATTAGTGTTTCCATCTGGATCTTGGGCAGAAAACATGAGCAATGTTAGTGACTTATCCATCAGCATTAAAAACATTACATTACATTCATTGGTTATTTTTGGAGCCTAATATGATTCAAAAATTATTAGTAGCAAACAAATATCAATTTGAAAGGAATTTCTATAGCTAGTAATGTCCCAAACTGGAAAATAAATGCCTACATTTTCTTTGAAAAAAGTGATTGTATATGAAGTTGGGAGCTAACAGTATTTCATAGTCTTCCTAAGAGTTCATATTTTTCAAAGACTGTGGAAAAGGAGGAGATAAATTACTTTAACTTTAAACTGTCAAAGGAATTTGGGTGCTAAACTTGAGAAAATTATTTTTGCAAATAACTGTGGAGGATGAGATACTTAGTTTTAACTAGATTGATGGAAAGTTAACAATACTATTTTTTTAAAGATATTTTTATTTAGATTATGAAGGATTGATTGGTAGAGTTTTCAACAGCATCCTCTTTTGTGCTGCTTTTCTCTTTAGATGTGTTGCACAGGGTGTGTCTGCATTTATAAAGTGAAGATATTTTTAAGTTTTTTTTGGGGAGGGAGATTTGCTTTCAAGTATTGCTATGGATTAATTCATTATATAACCTGACAAATAATGAATGTGTTAAAACTGAGAAAAAGGCATGTTTGGTGCATGTATATATAGAAAAATATATAAGATGATGGCTTCCCAGTCTAATAGACTAGTTGCTAAGTCCTCTGTCTCATCAAAATATTACTGCAGTAATAGTTGAATCTTGAAACTAAGTAGCAGTAATCACATTTTCAAGTAACCTGTTTTTAAAAAAACACAATTGAAATAACTTAGCATCTTTATTCACCTAAATATGACAGAACAGTTATTTTCTGAAGATAGTCTTGGATATTGTCATATTTTTGTAAAGGATCTTTGTTGTTTTTCTTCTTTTCTTGGTTTTTCTTTTTTTGATTCTTTGTTTCTACTTTTTGTTTCTTCTTTTTTTTTAACGGTTTACTAGCTGACATCAGATATGGCTTGTCAGTCATCATCTATTTTTGTGCATTATTATTTTATAGGATTTCTAAGTAGCTGTAGGTAGACTTTGGTAGGAGATCTGTTGGTAGGAAAGAGTATTGTGCTTTCTCCATGGATAATGAAATTATTTTATTGCTAAGGGAAAATTGGGACTAATACCTCTTGTTTTGTCCTGTGGTATGAGATTTAATTTAATTTAATTTAATTTAATTTAATTTTATTTTATTTTATTTTATTTTATTTTATTTTATTTTGTTTTAATAAAGGATAAATGTCATAATTTGTTTAATCAATTTTTTTACAGTGTGGAGTATCATCACTGACAATCATGAAAGTCTTAATGATAGAATGGAAATTTTACAATGTGGTCCACTATTATGGATGTCACTGTATATGAAATTACAGTCTTACTTCAAATGTAATAATAGCTTTCAGTCATATTTTATTTTTCATATTGTGCCCTAGTGCAATGGTTGCAGGGGGGTATGCTCTTTTGTGGTGTTTTTGCTTGGTAAGGTATGGGAATCTATCATGCTTTTCAGAGGCTTAATAAGGTGGAGAGCTTAGCTAGAGCAGATGATGTAGTATAGCATAGGGCATAGAGCATAGGGAATGGTGTTTGGAAGATGTCACGGGAAGCTAGGGACGTAATTAATTACCTTACTGATAACCCCATGCCGACTAATTGGGCAGTAGGTGAATCCTCCCACCATACTAGGAGTATATATACAGATCAAACGACGCCATAAATGCCATTTTGCTGCATCTTCATATTGGGGTCTATGCTCTATGACCCTGGGGCGAGTAGAACCCCAGGTCAGTCCAGCTAGCGGACGAGGCTTGCTGACCCTGTGTGGCAACAGTAAAGTTCTTAACAACTTTGATAATTACCCAGGTTGGGCAACCTCTCTTACATATGTAGTTTGTACTTATGTATCAGATTTATACAGTCCACATACTAAAAGTTTGGATGATCTTCTATAGAGGCTTGGAGGGAAAGAGAATTATATTCCAGTACTTTTGACTAATGTTATCCAGAAGTCCTCCTGTGGGAATGCGGTGAGGGGTCCTTGGAGAAAATAAGCAGGAGATGTTGGAGAAGCATAAACTCAGAATAGCTTGTTCCCTCAGAAGTCTATCACAGTTAGCAGGTGTTTCATTCTGTGTTAAGTCTGCTGTAGATGCTGGAAATGCATCCATCAGACTTCATTCTCTGGAAAATTGGACTACTTTTTGGTTGTCAAATGTGACAAAACAGCAGCCAACAGCAATAGTGACTGTTGTATATCTTAATATGAAGTTTTTGCTCTAATAGTAGGATTTTAAAATAGCATCATCTTGTGGGATAATCAGCTATATGAGAAAGCAAAGAACGAAATCATAACCAAAACACCAGAAACATATTTTGAACAAATTTCCAAAATTTTCATGACACCAGTAACTGTCATGAATTAGAATTAGAAACGTTAAGAAAAATTCTTGCCCAGTCACACATTCTGTTAGACTGGAACTAGGCCTGGCTGCCAAGACCAGCTGTAAAAAGAATCTTTACCAGCAAATCCATGCAAAATAAAAATCTGGAGGGTTGGAACAAAATTTCCATAATATTATATAATATATTATATAATAATATTTCCATAATATTATATAATTTCCATAATAATATATAATAAGTTCCATAATATTCACAAGTTCTCCTGAAAAATTCAAGGTGCACAAAATTAGTAGTTTAGGCTGCACATAGATTTGCTAACTTTAACTTGAATTTCGTTTGTGAACACTGCATGATTCTTGGCAATGGACGAGCATACAGGCAAGAAGATGGAGAAGACTACTGTCAAAAGAGATTGCATGTTTGAATGCTGAGGTAACTCAGGGTCCAGGAAGCAATCCAAGAACTGAAGAAAGTTCTTACCAGACACCAAGTTCTCATACAGTGTAACATTGTTCCTTGACATCTGCCTGTTTACCAAAAAAAAATAAAAATTAAAATTAAAAAAAAATCCTAATATGGAATGCAAAGTTTAGTTGAAAAAGAATTATTAACATAATTAAAATCAAATTACTTCAACTGTGCAAAATCCATCTATTCCTATCTATGACTTTTCTTACCAAAACAAGCTCTCACTAGAAAATTTTGGTTCATCAAATTGAATATTTGCTCAAAAAAAATGTTGTTTTGGGAAACTGCTGGGGAAACACGTAATTCGGATTTTGACAGTAGGGGCTCTGAGACATTCTTCTGTGAGAAGCTAGAATACTGAAATTTCTGGGCTTCGTCTACCAAGTTACATGTATTGAGGAACTGATTTGTATCCTGTGCCTCTGAATGAGACCTTTCAAAATCCAGCTATGGAGCTGTGAATTCCAGCTCAGAAATAACTTTTGGTTTGGGGCATTATAGTAGTTACTTTTTCTCACTCACAGCGTGTGCTTCAGGGCACCTGTGGTGCAGGAGTGTGCCATCTTTTACAAAGACTAAAATACTGAATAGACAAAAAAATGCTTGCACAGTGACACTACTAGTTTGTGTAGTATGCTGGAAGATTAAGCCAGTTAAGTTAGATTAAAACAGTTAGACTTCCAGTACAAATGGATTTGAAAATCTCAAACTTGTACACTGATGAAGGATGTTTGCAAAAGTGGGGTATTAACTGAGCAGATACAATACCTTGAAGTCTGGTAACTGAAAATAACATTGGAAGTTTGCTTTTTAGGGTGATGGTAGTTGCGCTGCTTCAGTACAATCTCAACTGGATTCATTACTCGCTTTGTACTGCTTTGTGTCCCCTTGTCTGGGAATTATTGAAACTAAGGAAATTAAATAATTAATTTGTGGGAAGTCTGATGAACTTTGTGGACTAGTTCTACAGACATTACTATTGGTTTGGAGGCAGAAGATATGGAAGATGGGGCAAAGATAGTTAAATGCACAAATGGAGTGGGAAAGCTGAATGGGGAAGCTAGCATTAGGTAAGTCTGTAGCTACCAGAAATGCCAAAGCAGGATTCCCTGTGGATTTGTGTTCTTTCCCCGTGGATTTGTTTCCATTACCTGGATCTGCTGTGAAGGCTTGAATTTTGAATGTCCCTGCTACCTTCATGAATACTTGAGTGTCAAATATGAATCGACATTCTGCCTCTACTTAGTCACCTATCTTCATTGAAATTTAGTACTGCTGAGACTTCTGTCAAAGCAGCTTAAAATTGAGGACTAAGATTCCAAGTTATGAGGATCTTTGCTTTGCTCCTTTTAGGAAACTTAAAAAGAAACAATTTGTTTCTTTACACATTCTTTTTAAGAAACAATTCTTACATACACATAAATACACATTCTTTAAAAAGAAACAATTTTTTTCTTTAACTACTGTTAAAAAGAAACAAAACAAATTGTTTTGTTTTAAGAGAGATCGATTGGTTTGAGTGCAAGTGGAGAGAGGAGGCCCATTTTCCTCGATACACAGAATCTTCTGTTGGTAACCTTATAAGCCCCAAAGTCTGAAAAATGGGCTCAAGAATTCCAGGACGTATTCACTCCAGTGGACTAAAAGGCTCCTGCTCTATGTGCGTAAGATGTTGAAAGGCCTGCAATTAGTCCATCAAAAGCTTCCTTAAATTTGTGGTTTTCTGCTGTATTAGAACTCAGGTGGATTTTTACAAAACAGCTGCTTTTAGGTTATAGTCTTGAAGCTTTCTGAAAGGTAGAGCATGAAATGTGAGGTATCACACAGTAGAGAATTCTCTTTCTTCACACTTTCTATATTCATTCCACGTCATGTTGCATTTGCGGTGATATGTGTGAATGAAATGTTACTAAAATGAAATGTTATTAAATGAATATTAACAACTGTTAATTATAAATTTAAAACACACAGAGAAGTTATTTTTAGAGCATTTCTTTATCTTATCTTTAGAAAAATCCTTTTTTCGCCTTTTTTTTTCTTTTTACAGTGTTCCTTTATGTCATTTTTGTTTTTAACTCCCCTTCTTCTTTCCCTTGTCTTCCCAAGCAAATCTAAACAAGACCAGTTACAGCTTTCTCCACCATTCTAATTGCAATGACCATAGGCATGAAAATGGTTTCCAGTGGTTTTGTTTGCAGACAAGGACAATTGTTTTTGTAGGAAAGTTTGACCTGCCCTAACTTGCCTCGACCATACCTCTATTTTATTGCTACCAGTATTGTTGCCCAGTATTTATGAAGATAGATTCACAAATTCAAACATTTGGTTAAGATTAGTGCTACATGGTACTCAGTCTGGCCTTTTTCTCAGAATGTAGTATAGTGTACAGTTGAGTTTTACACATCTTTTCTGATCTGAACTGACATTGATGAGGATGAGCAGAAGAGGGGAAGTTTGTCTAGGCATGTCTTCTGTTAGAAGGTATGTGAGATTCTTCCATTCTATTTTGAATCAATAAATACAATCATGCCTTCTAGTACAAACGAACGTACAAGAATTTTTTCATTTCTGAAGTTGTTGATTCTAACAGTCCATTTTTTTTCACTGTTATGCATTTTAAATACCACTTGCAACTCCAGAATAAAGGTGTCTTTACCTTTCCACGAAAGAAAGCTATACATAATGATATTCCACTCCAGCTGAACTAAAACTATGCATGATCAAATCACATTCTAACTAGTCTTTCTTTATAAATTTTCTTTCACCATTCTAGCACCCTTTATACTTCAGGGTGTCACTCTTGCTTAATTTTTATTTGTTTTTAATCTCATGTTCATTAACATACATATGAGCTTCTTAAAAAGAGGACTGTACAGAATGTGACTCTCTGGCATTCTTTGGAGGTGTTTTTTATCTGTCATTCATCTATCATTCTACTGTATGGAAGCAAAAGTCAGCAGAAAATGTGAGCTAAAATAATGGATCGGTGAATTATAGAATCAAACAGATTGATGAAGTATATATGTGTATGTATCATTTTCCTGTGTAGAAAGGACCACAAATTTGATTTCCCCTGCATATTTTTCATATTCCTGCCTGCAAGGAATATGCTATTTTGTCTGATGAAGGCTGTTTTTCCAGGTCACAGTGAATTTTCACGCTGACACATTTGACCGCTGATTACAGCCCTGCCATGGCCTCTTGTGACAGATTTGAGAATTATTTGTGGAGATCCTTTATTACGTGTGTTAGTATCTGTTTAGAAAACAGTATCAAAGGAGGAAGAAGAACAAAAACAGTCTAATGGATTAAGTGGTGTTGCAAGGTTTGTTCCTTTGCTAATAGATGTAACATTTAAAGCTCTATAGCTTTAAAACAAAGCAAGCCTCGACTTTAAAACTCCAGTAGTAATTAACAAACTATGCAGTTAACCAATAAGAAAATATTTTTAAAATACTCTAGCATAGTGAAATTACTAAAAATTAAGGACAAAGTGCAAAGTAAATGCAAAAAAAATCAATGCTGAATTTAATTACATCTTAAGTGACTTTATGAAGTTATTTTGAGTCAAGACATAATAAAAGAAAACTTCACTAAAGATTCTTACAACTCTAATCTTATCCACTGAATGGGTGAATTTCTTCTTTCCTAGGAGTACATAATAATTCATATTCAATACAATTCAATAATTGAAGAATAATAATTCATATTTCTTAGATGGATCTGCTGCTGCTCTTATCGACACTTACATAATTCAGCAGTAATACAATAGGAATTAATACAGCTAAGTATAATATTAACATCTAATGGTGCAGTGGGTATTGGATGAACAGGCAGGATGAACTGACATTTGTTCCAGCCAATGAATGCTGAGGGTTAAATGCATCTTTCAGCCTAATTGGGAAGGCAACTAGAATTATCATTGCACAAGTATTTCTAAATTTTTACGAGTGTGAAAAACTGACATGCTGGAGTTTGACATAGCAGGGCATGACAACCTAAGAAAAGCCAATGTTCACCACTTGGAAGAAAAGTACTGTCAGAAGTGCTTTGCAACAAGAGCAACCATGTGCTATGTTAACACAATTGTTAATAGTGGCTTGAGTTTCTTACAGCTGACTCAGACAGAAATTTATTGGCCTCAAGTGTCTTATTTTTGTAGGCCTCAAGTGTCTTGAGGCCAATAAATTAGCTACCTTTTTTAAAGGTAGCACTTAGGCAAGTAAGTCTGGCTGAATAAAAGCTTTTCATATTTGTCTTATAATAAGGTTAATAGCAGAAAGCTCCTTTATTTGAGTTAAATGCAACATATCAGATTCCCAATTGTTGTTAAATTGTTCTCATCTTTCAGATCCAAAACAAGATGATCTTTTGCATTTTTTTTCTCATTTTGTTTTCCATTTCCTCTTTCCATGGAAGAGCCATGTCATGTTTCTCTATTTTTACAGTGGTGCAACTGTCTGTTTTATGAAATAAACTCTTATCTTTCTATAAGTGCATGGGTTATTGTGTCACCTATTTGAGCATTTACTTTCAGAACTTAAGTTTTAATGTATGGGAGTAATGCAGCATACTCTACTGGTGTAAGTGTGTACATGATTTAAGACTCTAACTTAATCTTTCCTAGTTATATGTATGCCATGTACTTGCCAGTTAGAAACATACAGATCTGTATGCAGGGGATTACATAGTCTTTTGTGTAACTTTGTATAAAGAATGATTTGAAGCTGTATGGCCAGGAGGTATAGTTCTTCCGGTAATCCCTTTTGCTCTAGTGCAATGAAATGGAGAAAACAATTCACTAGGGTCCTTTCAAAGGAGTGATTTATTCAGTTTATTTCTCAATTGCTGTTTCTTAACAGAGGATAGGACATCATTTTTAAATTAATATCCTCCTCCTCTACTCACCTCTCAGAAGGCCTCATCTCAATTACTGTGTCCAGTTCTGGGCTCACCAGTACAAGAGGGATATGGAATTACTGGAAAGAGTCCAGTGTAGGTCTATGAGGAGGATCATGGGCCTGGAACATCTGCTCTATGAGCAAAGGCTGAGAGAGCTAGGCCTATTCTGCCTGAAGAAGAGACAGATAAGAGGGGACCTGATCACTGTATATAAATACCTCAAGGGAAGGAATGAGGAGGAGGGGGCTAGACTCTTCTCAGTGATGGCCACTGATAAGACAACAGGACATGAACAAAAACTGAAGTACCAAAAGTTCCACAGGAACTTCAGGAAAAATTTCTTGCCAATGAGGATGATAGAGCACTGGAACAGGTTGCCCTGAAAGGTTGTGGAATCTCCTCTGGAGAACTTCAAAACCCACTTGGACACAGCCCTTTGCCACATGCTGTAGGTGACTGTGTGTGCAGAGGTGTTGGACTAGATGACCTCTAGAAGTCCCTTCCAGTCTTAAGAATTCTATGTTTCTATTCTATGATATCACATTTGAAACTCTCATTTCAGTTTTTGACCCCTCTTTCTCATCTTCCCACCAAGTCTTCTGCCAAATATACAATCATCTCATTAGATGATCATCCCATTAGATGATCATTAGATCATCCCTCTAGAGGTCCCTTCATGATTCTATGATTCTATTCTAAACCTTAATGATTCTATGATTCTCTGATTTTATGATTCTTTTGTTCAGTGGAATGGAAAATAAGTTGTCACAGCTATTTGAGATTTATTCAATTACTTTTGTATCAAATGTCCAGATAACATTATATATATTAACGAACAAGGGAGTGATGTTGTAACTGTAAGTTATTTCTTTATTGAAGAATGAAGCACTGTTATTTCAATAATATTGTTTGAGAGGTGTTTATCCCATTTGAATTCACTTGAATGACATAGATCTCTATGTTTGTGAGCTATAGTATAATCTCCTGAAGGTGATGGGGAGAAATAGGAGGTACTTTTATATGTACAATCTACTTTATATGTCTGTTTCAGGAGGAAGTGAACCTTTGACATCTTTTTTTTCCAGTTAGATATGCACAGAGCCTGAAGGAGCAGTGGAAGGACTATGAAGGAAGGCTAGCTCAGGTATATGCATTTTGTGAACTGAAAAAAAGGTAAGAGAACTGAACTTTTGCTAGTATCTTTGCAATAGGCCCATAAAGAAGTGACTGATTTTAGCTTTGCCCCAGCATTTATGTCACTTCATTGTCATTTGTAACTTACTACACTTTGAAAAATGGAACATTAATTTTAACATTCATTTTCGTTGGCTTCTTTTGATGCTGACTATAGATTGGCGTCATGCTCCCAAGGAAGTATGTATAAACGATAATGAAACAAGATCAAAAACACCTGAAAAGTTTTCTAAAATAATGACATTAAAGATAAACATAAAACATTCAAATTTGGATAAACATTGCTTGCTATTCTTTCTATAACATAAGTAGTATTTTCATGAAGACTTCTTTTTGGTTTTCTGTGTCTCAGTGAAAAACAGTGTCTTCATTTGTGATATTTTTCATCCCTGTGTCTGATCTTAATCTTGGTAAGCAATTAGGCTGGCAGCAGGTTAAGCTTTCTTTTTTCAGACTAACATGGACTCTGCAGATGGTCTTAATGCAAGAAGCAACATGATCTTGAAAGTATAGGGGTTGATATAAGTTTAAATAGGCAAGCCAGAGGTAAATCGCATGTCTTTAGTGACACAACTTCTCTAATTGCCTGTGAGGCATTTGTGATGACTGAATATCAGACAAAGAAACTGTATTATTTTGATCACAAGTTATTTTCAATCAAAATAGATTATGCTGGAGGGAAATGAAAGAGAAAGCCTTTGGGACATGTTCAATGAGCTAGGAGGAAAGATGTGTGAAATAAGTCATGATTAGAAGAAGAATTTATTCAGTACCTTACCTGTTTTTACTTTCTCCAAATTTATTACTTCATTGATTAAGAAATAATCAAGAAGTCTTGCCTCATTTATTTCTGTAAACCACCATACCTACAACAGTAATTCAACTGTCACAGATTTTTTAAAAAAAAGGAGGGGAAGAGGGAGTAGAAAAATATGGAAAACATATTTCTGGCTGTGATTTTAGTATAATTTTACTCAGCAATAGTTATCCTATCAGATAAAGCCTGTGGAAATCAATGGTGATTTTCACCCTGCATCACTGGCCTGTGGAATTAATGTGAGAAAGTTAATTGCTGTTTTTCTTTTTGTAAGCCTCTATCATTTGGTAAAACAGAATCATAGAATAGCAGAATGCTTAAGGTTGGAAGGGACCTCAGAGGTCATCTAGTCCAACCTCCCTGCACATACAAGGAGCACGTGGCACAGGGCTGCATCTAGGAATATTTTCTGTCTTTTTGTTTTAATGCAAGTGGAGAAAGTGTAATCAAGTTTAAATAAGAGATACATAGAAATAGTTAAAATAGTTTAAAAATATTGATAGAAAGGAAGTATGGTGTTAGAAAAGGAAGTAAAAGCAATAAAGTATTTACAAATTAAATCAAGCCAGGAAGGAGAAGAGAGAAGAATATGAAAACAGGAGTAGGTCATTTGGGCTAACTACAACTTAGGAATCAAATTGTATTAAGCTGAAGGTGGAGGTCAGTACCACTTCCATTTTTTCGTATATGAGTTGTTTGGTCTTCGTAGCCTGTACTTTGGTGCACCAGGGTTAAATTATACTGGTGAGAAATACTGTTTCAAGTTGCCAAGTCAGTTACTTATAAAATACAATATTCCTCACCCTCTTATACAATTTTATAGTTTATCATGCTGCATTTTACTAACCTGTTTCTTGACAGGCATGCAAGTACTCTCAGTGTATCTACTGTATTCTGAAATAGCAGTGTGGCCAGTTATTGCAGAGCGCCTAATGAAAAAGATGATGCTCTGCTCTCCTCTTGCTGATGTTGTATTTGTGTCATTGCTCAAAAGTGACTTTCTTTATATTAAACCGCTGCTCAAGTGAATTGGATGCCTTTCTTTCTGTGAGTCTACACAGGCAGGAGCTACTACTTTACTACTTTTTTTCATGACAGCTATTGGTATACTTTTATCAAAAATGCCCATAGGTCAACATGCACCTGACACTTCCGTTCAGTTCCTTTATGCTAGTTTTCTGTTTTTTTTCCTCGTTAACTTTCCATAAGGAGAATGATGTGGGCTGAAGGAATCTGTAGCAAATATCAATATTGGTACATTGTTATTCAATTAATTACTATTGGTATATTAATATTCAATCTCTCTCAAATATCAATTTTGCTGCAACATTAAGATGAAATATTAATTATTAAAATATCATTCTGTTATTAAAATCACATACCAAAAACATTAGCATCAGTAAGAGAGGTGATTTTGAAACCTTTTGTATAATTTATACTTTCTGATATGAAAGGATTGTATTTAGAGCATGAAACAGAACTTTACAGCTTGATCCATAGAATTAGTTTGATTACAAGGTTACAAAGAAAATCATTAGAATGACTTTGATACAGCTTAAATGTATTGGAATGAAAAATTATTTTGACCTAATTATAAAAAGGGCAGAAATTATGGAATGACTGGGGTGGAGAGAAAATTCTGAGCTTTGCTTTCTGTAAGGATATAGCTTTCAATTTGTAGTTATGCTAAATTGCATAATTGTGAAATTTCCATAGTTTTCATAAATGAACTCAATTTATGGAGATAATCTATCTTTAAGTATCCTTAAATATTCTTCTTTTTTTCTTTTGCAACTTCACTTTCATTAACTCTTTTCTGAGATTGACATTTGATAGCAAATATTTAAATACAGTTTTATTTTTTAAATTAATTTAGCTGTTCTGTTTTGAAACATAATTCTGCTACTAATCCTGGAAATCTCTGCAAGAGCAGAGAATGTATTGTTCTATAAGAAATCACAGAGAAACGCATTAATTTTCTATCTTTTGTTAAAAGTGCTCTGTTTACATTTTTCACTTGGCAAATCTAGTTTCATTCTCTATTCCAGTCCGCCTATTGTTGCTATGAGGGGAAAGCCAGCAGCACAATATTAGTAATCGTGTACCTTGCACATCAAGAGAAGAATGAAGAGCTAATAATTGAGTATAAATCATCATAAATGACTACAAGAGACTGCAGTTTTCAACAATAGAAGAACCTCTCTGTTTCTATGCTAACACTTAAACTAACACTAAAAAAAAAGTATTCTTTATATGAAAAAATAAGATGCTTGAGAATAGAGTAGTAACATACTCTTTATGACTTTGGTGGCCAATGATAGGACAAGGGGAAATGAGTATAAGCTGAAGCACAGGAAGTTCCGTCTCCAGGTGAGGGGGAACTTCTTTACAGTGAGGGTGACAGAGCAGTGGAACAGGCTGCCCAGGGAGGTTATGGAGTCTCCTTCTCTTCAAAACCCGCCTGGATGCCACCCTGTGCCACATTCTTTAGGTGTGCCTCCTTGAGCGGGAAGATTGGACTAAATGATCTCTAGAGGTCCCTGCCAACCTTGAGGATACTGTGATACTGTGATATGTTATCCTCATGTTATTATTATATGTTATACCTCATGATACTATGGAGGTACAGTAAAGTTAAAACTAATTTTTTAACTCATAGGGGACTGAAGGTAATCTTTGACTCACTAAGTCCTGTAACATAGGACTCTGGCAACGACATTAGAATACATAGCAGTATTGAAAGAAAAAAAAAGCTATGGCAGTCTAGGCTTATACCGTAAACCCTGACAATTGATTGCATTCCTAAAGACTGTGCTCACAGAAGCACAATTGAAATCATCCATGGGCTTTTGTGCATTTGTCAAAGAGTTAAACCAGCCTTTTCTATTAAAGAAAATAAATCTGTTTTGCTATTCTCAAAACTGAAATAGAAAGCTAGTTTGATCCTTTAAAAAAGCCATGTGAGCTTGAGGAACATGCTGTTACAGTTCTTCAAAGTAAACTTCAAGGTATTAACTGAAATTACCCAAACAGAGTTTTGCCTAGATCTTTTGGGATCAAAACAAGATTAACCTTTTTAATTAACATGAAGTCATTTAATGATAAATTCTGAAACTATATACTTAATATTTTTACAATAATGAATAGTGAACTTATATGAATTGGTTGGTAGAGATTTCCATTTACCTCTTTATAACTTCCTAGCATTAAAAACAGTCCTGAAGAACTGAAATGCAGTGACAGTCTGCCAAATTAATTGCATTAAATGAGTCTTTTAAAGGAGAAATACAGAAAGAGTAACCTTTATTTTATTTTCTTTCAAGATTTCCCCGGTCATAGGATCAAAATAGAACAAAAACTGGTATAATTATATACATATATATATTTAGCTTTTGATGGTCCAACTTTAAGATATGCTGTGCTAGCCTAAAAAGACTGCTAGGAGAAAAGCTTGTGAAGAGGATGAAGTATGGCCTAGATAAGTCATCAGTGAAGTAGTTTGAAAACTGACTGAACCACAAGCTTAGAGGGTTTTGATCAGCGGCGGTAAGGCTAGCTGGATACTAGTCAGTAGTAATATCCCCCAATATTGGGGCCAATACAATTTAACATCTTCATTATTTACTTGACTGAGGGACATTCAGCAAGTCTGCAGATAGCACAAAAATGGTAGGAATGGCTAATGTCCAAGTGATTTTTGCTGCTATTCAGTGAGACATTGATAGGCTAGAGAAATGGGCAAAGAGGAACCTTATAAAGTTCAGCAAAGGGAAATACAGAGTCCTCTATCTGGGGAAGAATAACACCGTGTAGGTGTTATTCTCAACTTCTAAATTTCAAAGTCCTGGCAAAAGTATTTTGCTTCTGGCTAGAACATGTATGCACTTACTAACATGGCTGTTGCAATTTTGTGTTATTTCTTTGTGTTTGGAGAGAGTTCTATGGTGTGCTGTTTATTGAAGTTGTCAATGGCATTATAATTTAGCTAGAGCAAAATCACTCACGACAAAAAAAAAAAGGAAAATTTAAAATAGAATTGTTTATGAAGAAATTCAGTGGATCAAGTCAATACTACCGAATAGAAATATTTTGTTCTTGTCCTTCCTGGCTGTTTATAATCTAGTTTTACTGTGCTACACTAGTGAATTAAATTAAATGTAGTTAAAATGCTTACATTTTACTGTTACAGAATCTAGATTACTATGAATTTTCATTAACTAGGCTAAAGTATTGAAATAGTTCTACATTATCATTTCAAACAATATTTATTATCCTGAAATATTTCTAAATTAAAAAAAAATGGGAGTGGAAGCTTAAAAAAAAAAGACTTTTGAAGTCTCATCATGGAGGGCTTAAATATTAACTGCAATTTGTTGTTTTAATATGTTTTGTTTAATGTTCTTATTTCTCTAGGAATTCTCAGTCTAAAACATCTAGATCTACGTGTTTCAAAGTCCGGGAAACCAGTGCAGAAGAGGCTGCACTGGGCATAAATAGGATAATCACTAGTCTTAGTTTGTACTAAGGGGCCCCAAAAACCTGCCAACCTGTGCTTTTGTGACTAGATCTCTGTGATCTTTCATCTTGAATATTCCACCTCTCATGAAACTAGAATACCGTAAAAATGGCGAAAGTCTAGCACTGCAGACATTTCAAACTTTCTTCGCTCAGAAGGTTAATGGGCTCCCTGCAATGAAGGAACCTTCTTGAGTGAGCATTTTTGCCAACATTGCCTTGTTCCATAAACATCCTCATATTAGATGTCTTACTGAGAGTTGGGAATTGTTTTTTCCATTGTTATAGAGTACACTTTTGAGATTAAATAGTCCTCTATAGCACATGATGGCAAAGATATTCTCAGCTTCTGTATCTGGTACAACTAAAGGCTCCTTTCACCTCTCTATCCCTTGGATACACGGAATAGTTTTCCTAGCATTTATTGGAAATATAGATGAATTGAACTCTATGTTACCCATCTGCAGGTGTTTTAAGACTATTCTTTATCGCTAGCTGTTTGCTCTAGTGTCCTTTTCTGTATTCCTTTAAGTATTTGTTTCTGATGTTTCAAGCCCAAGATTTGAGTAACACTAGCTGGACACGTGTGTTTACAGACTCAGAGCATTCTTGTGTTATTGTCTTGTGTTCTTCATGTTTCCTTTACTGTCTACTGCTGTATGACTGACCACATAATTATCTTTGAAAGTTTCTTTTAGGCTTCTATAAGTTGCAAATAACCTATCACTCTCATGAAGCAGTTGTGGAGCCCATGTTAGCTTAAAAGCACCTGGCTAGCTTTTATACTCTGTCCATTTGATAAAAGTTGCACAGTGAACATTTCATAGTCTTGCTGAAATTTCCATGCTGGCAGGAAAATAATGCTGAAGTAGATGTTTAGACATTGCCCAGTCTATGACCATCTCTATGATTGCTTTCCTTTTCCTGAAATTAGAAGTTTTAATCAGAGCACTTTAGGTAGCACTTTATTTCATAAGAAATAAAACCTGATTTAGGTCTCCACTTTTCTTATCATTTAAGTATATAAAAATCCACTGTTATACAGTAGCAGTCAGGAGTAGCATCCAAATTGCATTCTGGTATAAAAATTATGCATTGTCTTCAGTTCTGATTGGTGCTGCTATCATGACATGTAAAACTGAGACCCAATGAAGCTATAGCCAGAAAGTGCCATTTAGAAGGTATTATCAATCCTGAAAACATTGAGTAAACTACTATGTGGCTCTGCATGAATGGTAATTATGTCATTATCTGATAATGTCCTTTTTTCAGGTATATAAAGGCTGAGTCTTGATATATGTGGTTGTTCTGTAGTCAAGGAATCCTATGAATTTTAAGACTGAAAATTCCATAGTAATGAGCCTCCGGTCCCCTAAGAGTTATTATGAGCCTTGTTATAGTACCTTTTTTGCAGAACTGATAGTCAGGTTTTCTGGATTTTTCAGTAAATCTGAAAGTCCTAATCTTTGAAAGGAGCACCTCATTTCCCTAAAGTTGCAGAGCTTGACTAGCTGTGCCTTGACAGAAATAATCTGTAATGGTGATATAGCAAAATGGACTACAGACATCCAAACAAGATTTTCTGAATCTTCTGTCTGAAGATTTACTGGCATTTTTCTAGACCCAATAGATTTGGCTTGACAGGGATTTAATTGATTTTATTTTATTTTTTAACAATTTTGCTTTTTTTTTTTTAAGAATTTTTCTAAGTAATTCTGTTGGTTGCTTCTGAATGGATGTCTACATAGATTTTAATCGCCAGAGCCTAAGACACTCTGATTTGTCTTATAAGTACTTCTTTTTCTTAGAATTCATTCATTATATTAAGAAAGAATTCAGAAAGCTGTCTTCTTTATTTTTTTGCCGTTTCTTTTAAAAAAGGTTAGAATACCTTTTTTCAAACCTTAGTTGTGGAGCTGAAGAACTTGTGTGGAGATATTTTCCATGAGTAAAAGATATTCCAAAGCATTTGTTTTCTTTTTGTTGATTGTAAAGTATTAGAAAAGACTCTGACAACATTACAATTTTTTTGTAATGAGTAGGTCATTCTGTACTGGAGGAAGGTCAAGGCTTTAAACAAGATTAATTTTTAAAACAGTTTGATTCAGCCCTTTTACTAAACTGACTTATTGGGCAAAATTTCCTATGTGAATAATCTAAGCTAACTAGGGGATACACTCTAAATCCTTATGGGAATTTACTTCATTAAATTCTCTTTCAGTGTCATTTGAATAATCAACAATAACAAAAAGAAACTATGAAACTGGATTGGTTTTCAGCAATTAAAATAGTTCTGGTATTTTAAAAAGTTGAACATATTGAAATTTGCCAGTGTTAAATGTGTTTTCCACTAGCTCAACCAAAAATAAACTCAACTCGTAAATGTCTCCAAAAATAATAAAGCAGTGCCTGCTACAGGTTTTGCAAGGTACAATTTTAGTCTGTTTCAACTTACAGGAGTAGTGCTGTGAAAGATTGCTTTTTCAGCAACACTTGTATTATCTTCTCTCTGTATAGTTGCTAGCCTTGTTGAGAGAAAGAAAATAGAAGATGAGATCAGGAAGGAGGAAGGAAAAGAATAATGAATTTATAGGCATTTATGCTGCCACTGAATGGTCAGAACTCTGCACAGTATAGTAAATCTTGATCATGATAGCATTTAAAAGAAAAAAAACACAAATGTTTAGATTTATGAGTAGGCAAATATATTGACTTACTGTTTCATTTCAAGAAATACTTTAGTAAATCAGTTTCTGGAATCCTAGCTTTCAGATGAGATGCATTTGTCTTGCAGTGCTGTTGTCTGCGATTCTTCTCTCAATGAAAAATCTTATCCATGCTGCCAATCTTACCTAAGGCCAGGACAAAATCCTTTTGGTTTTGAGGAAGGTACAAGTTCTTCATAACTGTGCAAAGAGAATATGAATAAACCTTGATCATTTCAAAGTCTTTGTTATACCCACAATTATATCTTTGGAAAGTGACTTCGTATATCATCTTTGGATTTGATGTTAACTGTTGGAGCTGTTTATTGCATTAGCTTTGTGCTTTTGATGTTGTGTGGTTTCCAAAGGAGTTAAGTTCTGTGTTGACAGTAGTAAGTAACAAGGTGATGGTATGAATGAAATATCTTAGTTTTAAGGCAAACTTAGATGAAGTCAAGACTCTGTCAGCTCAAATTGTATGGGAGTCTGTGTTGCTTATGGAATGTAATATCTACTGCATTCAAACTTTCTCAGTTAGCCCAAGGTAGGTTGCTGTTACATAACTGTCTCAGCTACCACAACATGTGCAACAAGAGCTTTGGAGATTTAAGCCCTAAGTGAAAAAGTTATGTGAACTTTTTCACTTGTGGATAGATTTGTTTTTTGAAATAATGTGTTTTAAATAATTATTTAGAACTTCATGCTTGTTAAAATAAAAGAATGAATTGGAAAGAATAGAAAAAAAATTTTACACACAAATATCCTCACCATACTTGAGGAGCAGATCTGACATCTATTAATTGTGCTGCAGGCCATGCTGTTGCCTGAGATAACACAGATAAGCTCAGAATTAGTATGAGAAAAATTATGTGACACTAGGTTTGTTTTGATATCTCAAATAGTTATTCCAGTGAAAAATTTAAGGAAGATATGGTTGAATGATTAATTTTTCATAATCATTGAATCATGCAAAGAATTTGATAAGATGTCCCTAACAGGATATGCATACATACACACACATACACACACATATATATTTACATTTTGTTATATTGTCCTGTGTGTTCATTTTTATGCCATGCTTAGTTCATTGCTGACTTTGATGTATCCCAGGAACAAGGACTTCTTTGTCATGTACAGTATTGCCAGAATTTATGTATATCCTAAGATTATAAGAAAGCTTTTTAATGTATATGAGGATAATAACTTGGCTAACACTATATACTGTCTAAGGTCTGATGATTTAGTGGGAAAAAGTAAAGTTTCAAAGTAATATTCTAGTTTCGTTATACAGATTTAAAACCAAATCTCTTTTTAAAAGTGATAATCTGTGTTTTGGAATTTCCAAATTAGGAATGATCATTGAGATCATCTTCAGACAATGCTAAAGTGAGCATGAATGCAGTCTTGCCTTTGGTAAATATCTTACATAATGTTATAGTCCTGAGAAGAAATTTATAGTGAATGGATCTTGTTATAAAGGAGATAAAAAAGAAAATCTGTGTGTGTGTTTGTTTCTCAAATTGTCATCTCCAAAAGAAAGTGACCTAAAAACATCAAGGGCATTTCAAACTACTAATACTTCAGCGAGTATACTCCAAAGTGAGTATACTTTAAAGTTATTTTGAAAAATACACAGCAATCTATTCAACCCTTCTTCTGGAAAAAAAGAGGAGCTTCTTTAGGAAAAAATAATCTGCAGAATGAGTTTCTGAACTTACTGTAAGTTATAGCCTCACTATGATTGTCTAAAATACTAAACTAATCCAGAAAAGTATTTCTTTCTTCAGTTGCTCTACTTCTTAAAGGACAATTTCTGCAATGTGTAGTTAATTGATGTGTTATGTTTCTACATATGCTTTAAGATGTAAAGTCAATGCCCGAAAGAATAGCTAAGACATTTTTAACGTGCATATATTTGGATGGGAATGTGTAGCTTTTCCCTGTGAAGAATATAAGTGGACAGATGAGGTTTGGCTTTGAATGTTCAGATCTCAGACACATGACCCAAAGTACAAACTAAATTTTCCACACCATATGCAGCATTTTAGGTGGACTTTACTTTTACAGACATCTGCAAAGGTAAAGTGAGCTTTATTTTCATGTAAAAATCATGTAATTCTCAAATGAATATTTTTCATCATCTGTTTTTAATTTAACAACTTAGTAGCACAGCATTTAGCTCTACTCTATCAGAAAATGACAGCAGGAAGTTTAGCTTAACATAAATGCCAAGAACAAACCATATGCAATTCATTTTTATTTTTAATTGCTTCCATAAACACACAAAGATTAAATTAGGAAAGTTGTTGTAGGTTTTTTGGTTGCATGTGGTATTTTAACTAAATACTGAAGGATAAAAATGGAAAGCAGCAATACTCAGGAAGCCCACAAATTTTAATTTATTTTGTGGGCCTTTGGAATCAAAGACAAATTGGATCTTTGAGATGTTTCTTTATGGATCAGAAGTTAGCCCTGAATTCCTTGCTACAAAGGAAACATCATGAAATGCCAAAGCCCAGCTGAGCAGGCAATACGAAGCAAGTACTTACACTTACACATTTCAGTCCATTTTTTTAAACTTTAAAAATAAGCTGAAATAATTTCTCCCTTGAATATTGTGTAGCAAGGCATATTCCAGGCTGCACAAATACAAGCTACAAAGCAGACTGCTACTTGACACATTATCTTTTTATTTTCCTTCTGTATTTTATGGACATGTACTAACTGCAGTGTCAAAAGATTGAAGACAGTAATACAAACTGGAAAAACATTTCTTTGCACCTGAAATTCACACTGAAATATCTTTAGTCTCAAAATTACAAGATGCTGTTTGGGCTTTTTGACTTTGTTTTCTAGGTATCACTTCCAGAAATGACAGAAATGAGTGCAATTTTTTCCTGCTAAACGAAAGGTTAATATTCTTGTGTTGGGCAGTGCCACGTGCAAGCCAAAAAAGGGCAATGGCAAAGTGGTAGGCTTGTGCTAGAAATGTGAAGGCAGCACAAACACATGTATATTACAAAAGGACAGCTCTGTAGGGGTCTTAGACGTGGTAGATCAAGGCAACTTCTCAGTCTGGTCTGAGCCATCTGTGTGCAGCAGGAGAGCACTAGTTATAGTTTTCTTTTTGCTGGTTTCCTGACAAAACATTTTGATTATTTCTTAGCACTCGATCGTTTTCTCGTACGTATTTTAGGGAATTGCACTGTACTTGAAAGATTTTTCAGATGTTTCAGGAGGCTGTAGACTTGAGTTTCTAGGTTTCTAACTCACAGTCTTCCTAGGAGTGTAATGGCTTAGTCCTCACTGGGTGGGGAAGCTTAGATAGGGAATGAAAAAGAGGAGGGAGCAGTCATGAAGCCATGAGCTTAATGTGTAGTATAATGGAGGCAGAGGATTTGCTTTGTATTTTTGCTCTGAGGTTATTCAATTTGCTAGAATCCAAAAATGTGGTTACAGCATGTTAATTAGCAAATGAAAATCTTTGGGTGTGGCTAAAATTTTGTGTAATCAAGTGTGTGCATGCTTCTCTAGGCTCTTTGCTGTTGCTTAAAAAATATTTTGTCACTATTCTCACATATGAACTTTGAAGTGTGTCATCTGCTTCCAGTCATATAGACTAAACTCAAACACTTTAAGTAGTGTTTGGGAGAGCTTGGCATTTCCTGTTATCTCAGTACTCCAACTATATAGATCATATGGTTATATTTCATGTCTATGGAGACAGAATACTCTATATGCTAGGCTGTTAGTTTCATCACTGGATAGTACATAAGTAGAGTGTTTATATTCCCTTTTAAGCTTAACCTTTTTATCTACCTTTATATCATGAATGCAGTTCTATGTTTTTGAGTAAAGAGCTTTCTATGAGGAAAGATAGACATATACTGTCAAAACATAAAATATATATTTATCCCAAATCCTTTGATAGTTTAGCATTATCAGTGGCAGCTTTTCTCTTTCCATTTCTTATACATTGAAATATATATATTTAGCATGGAATTTCTTGTGTTTCTGTTCTGGAGGAGCTGGTGCTAGGAAGCTCACCCTCATATATGAAATGCACAGTCACTGGATCTGTCTTACTTTTTTTGAGAACATTGTATATAAAGAGAAAAAAATAAAGAATGACATGCCTATCTGAATAACAGCTTCTTTTCCTTTGAGCCTATTTCTGTTCTGTCTTTTCTGGGGTAGCAGTGCAACTAGTTGTGTTGAATATTACTTTAAAACAATGGCTATCATATGCGTTGGAATGAGCGCAAGGCAGAAGGAGCAGTCCTTGGAAAGAAGGTTAGGATCATCAAGACCCTTGGAAAAAAATAATCAGACGGCTTCTGTGATTAGTTTTCCTATTCTGTGCGGTTAGGAACATAATTTTCATATTTGTTCTAAATGTCTACCATTGTATTATGATATTTTAACTAAACACAAGAATCCAAATAAGTTTTTTTGTACTAGTATTTGTTTCAGTTGTCTCATAAGAGATCTGATAGGATGATGACAACCTAAAAAGGGTTTGTTGAAGAATTAAAACAAATATCCAGAGTCTTTCTAGAATGAAAGAAAATTAAAGACCAAAGAAAAATAGAAATGGTCATAGACTTAGTATATCTGAATTGAACAAAAAAATCTGATAGTAGTGAATGAAAACATCATGATATCTTTTGGCTAAAATCTCAGAATTGACCAACTGGTTAAATTCTGTCATGCATCTGGTGCAAGAGAGAAGTCAATATCAAAACAATTCTATCATCTGGTGTTCAAAACTAAATTTTGAATTTACATTTATTTTCCTCTTTGCTACAGCTCAGAATAAGGTTTAGGAAGTTTATTTATTATATTAAAATATAATAAATAAAGCCTGCCCTCATAGGTTTTCTGCTTTGCCATTTTAAGAAAAAAAAAAACATAATTAGCTGAGGATTATAGGAACAACTCATGGATTTAATCCTATAAATAGATCCCTCAAGCTGGATTTGATATTAGCTTTCCATATCATACTGTGAGATGGCTATAAAGAAAATATTTTATTGAAAGATTAATACATGGAATTCAGCACTGTTAACATGTGATCACATCATATGTTAATGTGATAATGTTATCAGATTAACATATGATATTACATATTTTTGAAAAAAAATCTAGTTCCTGCTAGCTAGTAACTTCTTTCAGAATGGAAACTGACTTACTTATTCTCCAGAAGTGAGTAAATCTGAGATTTTTTTTTTTAACTTTATGACCTCTTTCTTCTGAAGTGTTTTCATTTGTATCCCTGCTCGAGCAGGAAGGTTGAACTAAGTGATCTCTAGAGGTCTCTTCCAACCTTAACCATTCTGTGGTACTTTGATTCTTTATTGTTTAATTCATCAATAGCAAGAGGGAGTGTTAGATGTTCACTTTACTGTTCAGACAGCTCAAAGCTCTTTGCAAGTAAAACAAAAGGTAATCAGGAGCAAAATTTGATGTTATTCCTTGTGATCTTATGAGGTAAAGTTGATTTTGAGTATTGAGAAAATATTTCATCAAAAGGAATAAAAACTATTATGGAAAGGCTATTATTTCTTCATCAAAATATTTTTATTTATATATTACTCTGAAAATAGCAGCCAGCCTTGAAAATGTGGATGGCACTTGAAAATATACTTTCCAGCTCACACATAAGAATTCAGCTAATAACTAAAGTATAATTGGAAGATTGTATATTTGGAATTTGATATAATAGATACTGTAACTAGAATGTATTTAGCATTGAATTTCATGATTTATGGAATCTTGATAAATAGAAAAGATTTTATCAAAAATAGATTATTTAAATAACTAATGATATTTATATTGTAATTTTCAATATTATATGAGTAGTAAGAATGTTTCAATAATTCCCTATAAAAGCAACAACAAAAGAGTGTGTGCAACTGGACCTATATATAGCTTGCTGGCATTGAACTTAGGTCCTGCAGAACTCAACCAGTGAGCAGCTAACAGAGCCCAGCATAATTTGAAGGTGTCTGGACAATCAAAGGACACAATCTCATAAAAACTTGTATCATGACCTATCTTCAACATAAAGTATAATGAGAAAGGCAGAAAACCTGAAAAATCAGTGTGTGACTCAGCACAAGCCTGTATATCAGTTCAGCTGATTTTGAAGCATGATTGCTTTCCAAGGAATCTCTTTCTTTTACCAAATTTTGAGTAAAGAACCATTGCTGTGATGATGAAATGAGAATGGAATACATACCAGGTAAGGACAAGACATTTTTATTTTTAATTTAATAACAAATTATCCAGCATCAAAATGTTTGCCACTGATGATGTTATGAAATGCTATTAAGACAGCTTTGTGTTGTGGGTTAAAAATTACTCATCTGAGAAGCTTAGAAAAAGGTTTATTATACAGGTATATGTCTTAGTGAAATACCTGTGTAATAAAGTTAACTTTTGTTTATAGAAAACAATTAGGAAGACTTTTTCATAGGATAAATACAAGAGGTTATTAGGGGAAAATAGAGATTGAGAGTTTCATTTAGAAAAGCAAAACCAGTCTTATGCTAGAAAAGTAGAGCTTTGAATCTTTGTCCCTAAGATAATTTGAATTTGTATTTGCATGTGAAACTGATGAAACCAAAATAAAGCGACAAGAAAATGTCCAGAAACTACATTTTGACTTTCCATGGTTACTTGTCAGTCTAAATAGTAGTAAGACCGTCTAACCCCAGTTCCTCATGAACAAGAAATGCTTGTGTGGAACACAGTAGAGTTTTCTGCAGTCTCTCAGACACTGCCTGCCAATCCCATATCTTGCTGTTAAATTCAAGAGTCACAGAAATAAAACACAAAAGAGAACTGGAAGTGCTCTGCAGGAGGCTGGAATATTGCCAAGGTGACAAATTAAAACAATAAGCAAATGATTTCTGTTTGTGTTGCAACGGATTGTGATGGTCGATAGGCCACAAAAAAAAGATGCAATCTGATTTCATTTGTGTCTCAAATTCAAAAACTATGATGAACACCATAGTTTATCCTTGTAGCTCATTCATAAGTTGTGTGATGTGTTTAGAAAAGCACATATTTTCGTGTCCCTGTTAGATGACAGGTTCACTATTCCATCTACTTATTCCTCCTAACAACCATGAAAAACCACTCCTTTAGTCACAGTTGATGTACTATCATTATTTACCCTCTGTCAAGCAACTTTTTTTTATATACTGTAGTCTGCAAAGTTGAAGTGTCTTCCCTCGGAAACAACTCTTAAATACCTATATATAATAGTGAAATTTCCCTCTGCCTTCTGTTTTCAGTAAGTTGAATTTTCTACCTTCACATTGTTGGACATGTTTCTAATCTATGCATTCATTCTTGTGGTTGTCTTTTGAACTTTCTAAATCCTTTTTTATATATCTTAAATAAACTTACCTTGAAATAATACAAACAAATAGCATATATGATAACTTAAATCACATTGTCTCTTATGAATTCCTACTTTTGTTTTAGCACAGATATTTGAGAGATCTTCAAGCAGACTATGACTCTTTTTTCTTAATCAAATTCTGCTTGTATTAAAATTGTATAATTAGAATTTGCATGTAAAATTTACATGCTTCTACTAAAATTGTATAATTACAAATAATATTTTAATATTAAATCATATACATACTGCCCTTACCTTTTTCGGACTTCCTGTGAAGCCTTTATACCTTTACTTCATCTTAAAAAGGTTTAGTGGTAAGAAAATAAGGTAATCTGCTACTCAAATGATTTCTCCCGCATTTCTTAAGAAATGTTTTTTTTGGGGGTAAAAATCTATTTTTTTTAGCATTGATCCCATTAAAAAAAAAAAATATGAGGCATTAGGCTGACTTGGTGTCAACCAGGACTCCCAGGTCCCTCTCTTCAGAGCTGCTTTCCAGCAGGTCGACCGCTAATCTGTACTGGTGTCTGGGGTTGCTCCTCCCCAGGTGCAGGACCCTACACTTGTCCTTATTGAACCTCATGAGGTTCCTCTCTGCCCAAGTCTCCAGCCTGTCCACATCCCTCTGGATGGCAAGGGACCTGAGAGTCCTGGTTGACATCAAGTTAACCATGAGTCAGCAGTGTGCCCTTGTGACCAAGAAGGCCAATGGGATTCTGGCCTACATCAGGAGGAGTGTTGCCAGCAGGTCGAGGAAGGTAATTCTGCCCCTCTACTCAGCTCTGGTGAGGCTGCACCTCGAGTACTGTGTGCAGTTCTTGGCTCCCCAGTATAAAGAGGGACGTGGAGCTTCTAGAGAGGGTCCAGCAGAGAGCAACAAAGATGATTAAAGGACTGAAACATCTCTTGTAGGAGGAGAGACTGAGTGAGTTTAGCTTGGAGAAGAGAAGGCTGAGTGGGGTTCTGATTAACATGTAGGTAGACATGTTCTGACATACATGAAGGGAGAATGTAAGGAGAAAGGGGACAAGCTCTTCTCATTGGTGGCCAGTGATAGGACAAGGGACAATGGGTATAAGTTGAAACACAGACAGTTCCATCTCTATGTGAGGAGGAACTTCTTTACTGTGAGGGTGACAGAGCACTGGAATAGGCTGCCCAGGGAGTTTGTGGAGTCTCCTTCTCTGAAGGTCTTCAAAACTCACCTGGACACCACACTGTGCCACATGGCAGGAAGGTTGGACTAGATGATCTCTAGAGGTCGCTTCCAACCTGTGCGAAAGGAAGTGATGATTACTCCTTTGCATGTTAATTAATTGTTGCATTTAGTTCCTGTCAAGAGAAGCATCTGTAAAAGACACTTAAAAACAGAATCAGTGTTAGAGGATGACTTGATGCCCATAATGGGCTACACAATTTCAGCACCAGAAATCTGTTCTGTGCAGGGATGCAACCTAAGTTTGAGAATGTGAATGTCTGTGGGGTGTTCTACAGTGTTAGTATGAAATCTGCTAAAGGACACAAACCAGAAAATAAACAGACTAACAAACAGCCTGCAATTCCAGAATTAGATCATGCCAGAGACCTTTTCAATCTTTTAACCTTTTTCTTACCTATGCCAGCTGGTGTCTTGTGCCAGTCCTTTTTTCTCTTAGAATCTCTTCAGCTCCATTCACACGTGGCTCTTTACATTATTTCTGCCCACTTTATTCTCACTGATTATGGTTATATTTATTTTGTTTATTTTTGTTTCTTATTCAGCTTACCTCATCATCTGAAGAGTGAATGGTTCTTTTTTTCTTAGCAATTAAAAATTCTGTCTTACTTTTGGTCTTTTCCATCATTTGGTGTCTATTTTTTTCTTAAAAAAAAAGAATTTTAAGGTTTGGAAGTTCCTATTTTTGTGTAAATTGTAAAATGTTTAAATTAATTGTTTTGCTTTTTACATTAATAGATATCTTGTCTTATATAGAGAAACTGAAAGCAGGGATGTATGTCTTTAAAAATGAAAATTATTTACTTAAAAAAGGAGCAATCATAGGATTTACAAATTCTCCTTACTCCACCCTTCTTGTTATTCCTGGATTCAATGGTATGAAGTAGTTTACTTTCCTCAGAAACTGGAAATATTTTTAAATATATCAGCTGCTAAAGGATTAATATTTCACCAAAATAATTTTGAAAGATTTATCTAGTCTTGGGTATTGTTGTTGATTTCTGATTTTACACCTCAATATTTGACAGAATTTAGTTTCTGTTATGGGAAAAGCAGAGTTTCCACATTCCTTTCATTTCTTGGCATCTGTTAATTCCAGTAAGGAAGTCAGCTAGGATGGTGGCCCCTCAGGCATTTAGAATGGAAATAGCTTTCCTTTCCTTCTGTTCTGAAAAATTCTGTTCACTTTTAATGTTTGGAACATAAAGTGTCTGAAAAAGTGAAAATACTGATTAACTGTAGAACAAGCATATAATACATTGCCTGTTACGGAACTAAGGCTAGTAAGGAAGGCGACCACTCTTGCCCGCTCTTTTCAGGTGTTTTCAAATATTTTATTTAGTTTTACAGAGGATGAGGATAAGCAATTCATCCATTATAGGGCTCTTGTTGGTCTTTTAAAATTGAATAGCATTCATTCTTGAAATAGACATATTTTTGATCATGCCTTGAAATAGATAAAAGTTTGGTCATGCCAAGACTGACGTTTTCTCTTGCTGAGTACATTCCTCTTCATGAGTATATGCTAGCAATAGCCAAAAATAAATTGAAATTCATGGGTATGGGCCAAAGAATTTTTCATTTCCATTGGCCTGTTGCTTGACTTTGGCAATTAATTTGTGAAATTGGATTTCATGCTAGAACTTTGGGTCTCTGACACTAACATGATGCAAAATAAAATAGTTAGTTGAGTTATACTTTAAAAAGTCTTAGTTTCCATCTTTACATAATGCAATATAGATACTCTTTATGCTTCTTCTCCATTCGCCCCACTTCTCTTTTCTTCAAGCAAATATCAAAAGGAACAGCAGTAAGATAAAACCTAGATGTTGTCATGAAAAAATATGAATAATCTTTCCAACAGCATAAAAAGATTTCCTGGGACCTGGACTTTCACCCAAATGTAGAGACTTTCATCCAAACAATCCAATTGTTTTACATTCTATGCATATTTATTTTCTAAGGATATTCAAGCTGTTGTGTTGAAATGAATTGTAAAGTAGATGCTGTTGAAAAAAAGAGATTTTATAAATGATTGTTATCTGATATCTTTGAAAGCAGAATTCAAACAGCTGTTAGAATAAAAACTAATTTACATATACGAATTTCATGATTTAACTTATTTTTTTTCTGTTTTTGTGCTAAGAAGCTAAAGAATTCGAATTCCCAACACTTCCACTGTATAAGTAGCTCCTAGATACTCTACTGCTGTAGTTGTTTGCAGGAAGTTTGAGACTTTCTAGGATACATTTATAAATATCAGATTATTAGCTTAAGCAAAACAATATATCCATCAGAAAGCTTAAAAATCTGTATGAAGTAAATACTATAATTCTATAATTTTCAGAATCTATTCTTTGAACACTCTAGCTATGTAACTATGTTGAATTTTTTGTTTGTTACTTGATTGAATGTCTATAGCTGAAATCAAGTGCTCTGCACTTGGAGCAGTTCAAGGTGGTCTTCGAATTCTTCTTGATCAGCTAAGTATCTTCTGTAGTCTCAAATTGATGTAAACTAGAGTTTATACTGTAAACTGGATTATACAAATGAATATTTATCTTTTTTCGCAAACCAAGAATGATCAGAACTATATTGAAGCGATTGTTTTTGTCTGCTGTGAAATTCAGTATTCTCTTCCTCAGTTCTAGTTATGTAAATCATAGTGCAGATTGAGAAGAACATAGGATGAGTCAATATGAAAAATTCTTTGCCTGAATGTGATTTTTGTCCAGTAATAGTTTTAGCAGATACTTGAAGAGAGAATATAAAGCAATGTTCATATAGTCTGTCTCTTCCCTGTCCTGTGTGTCTATTTTATAGGCACAAGGGTGAGAATTGTGCAACTGCATTCCATGTCCTGTTTTCTGTAGTTTAGTAGATGTGGTAATGCTAATGTGTGTGGGTTTTTTTCCCTAATGATAACTATAACATTTTTTTCAATATCTCAGGCAGAATTTCATTTTTATTATATCCAAATAAGATCTCTGATATAAATAGTGTTTTCTGTCTGTCTCTGTAACCTCTTAATGAGAAGATGTAGTACCTTAACTGAAGATACTGATTCATTCATTCATTCATTCATCCATGAAACAGATTTTCTATCATGAACTTCCTGCATTGGCTGCACATACTTTATTTCTTTGTCTCCATATACAATCCCTTGGAACTCTGTTTGAAATTTCATTTTTTGCATTTTCCCAGAAATTCTAGGTCACTTTCTGCTATCACCTTTTAGGTTTAATTTCCACTTCTGAAGTGGGAATTTTGCTTTGAATAAAAGCGCTCTTTGACATTTTGACTATGTTGTTAGGAAACCAAATGTAAATAGAAAGACAATCTTCTGTATATTTCTTGGTCTTTGATGGCTATGGCAGAAATGTGAGAAAAACTCTAGTTGGTGATTTAACTTATATACTTGAAGCTAAGTGGAGTCTTAGATTGAAATCAGAAGGATTGGTTGAATAAAGTCCTGAAATTCAAAAACTTGAGAATTACACGTGTGATTAAAGGAAGGAAAAAGAGATACTCACGCTTAATTCATATTTAAAATAATACAGACAATCTACTGAAGAAAATATAGAATATAAAATATTGTTGATCACAAATTAGGCATGCAGAATACAAGGAAAAGCCTCAAAACTGCAGCTTTTCCCTGTTAAGTTAAATACTCAACATTTTCAAGCAATGGATCAATTTCTTCTATTAATATTAACCTAAAAAGATGCTAAGAAAGATGGTATAAGGTTCTGTTGAAATGTTAATGACACTTAGTTTTCATGGCTTATATAAAGAAGTCAGATGTTGTCTTCGCTCTCTTTCCAAGAAGGTTGTACTGGAGGGGAAAGAAGATCACAGAATCACAGAATCTACAAGGTTGGAAGGGACCTCTAGAGATCATCTGGTCCAACCTTCCCGCTCCAGC
>JAUBOD010000016.1:456860-468406 GCA_032353885.1 Nothura maculosa
GGCTTCCTCTCCCCTCCCCTCCCCTCCCCTCCCCTCCTTTCCACTCCTCTCCCTTCCTCTCTCCTCCTCTTTCTTTTCATTTTATTTATCTCACCAACCACATGATGGCAGCAAAATACTAAGTACTATTGCCTTACTTATCCCAATCGCCTCCTTTATCAACAGACAGGATGATAACAGTTCAGAGATTTTGGGCTGATCACAATGAAATCTGAAGACAAATACATCAAACTACAGTTCAAATAACACTGGGAACAACAGCATAGTCAAGGAATGTAAGGTCTATATGTGCTCATGTGCTCTTGTTATCTATAAAACACAGACTTGTTATGCTTGAATATTTGTATCATTTTTTTTTGTATTTTTAAAATAGCAAAACTTCAGTTTGACAAATGAAATTCCCACTACTGACAATTTCTGAATTCCATTTGGTCGCTGATCATTTCATTAACTATCTCTGTCATTAATAATGCCAGCTGAGTACAATGTGAAAAATCACTTTATGATTATCACATTATCATTAATGAAAGTGTCTCCTCCATAACATCTCAATTATGATGATTCTGCTGATGTAATAGTATCTTCACTGAAATTCATCTGCAGTCCCTTAGGTAAGTCATTGGACTGAATCCTCAGGGAACCCAGTTATGAAATTTTGTAACTTACTATTTTTCACTCACTTTACAGTATCTCCTAATCCTCAATTGCATTCTCAGTCTAAAGATTTAGTTTGGCTTCTATTTCACTCTCTCTTCCCTTAGGTAGAATTCTGTAATCTATTTCAATTTTCAGTAGCATGCTTCTGAAGCCCACATAACCTGCAGTAATGTGAACTCTGCTTTCAGCAGAAGTCCCTGCAAGACTGACAAACAGAAGAAATTCTTGCAGAGTGAAGAAACTCCATCAGATGCCAAAGCTGTGGGCATAGGCACACCTTTGATTTTTGTAGCCATCAAATATCAGCTTTCCACATTATTTTGTAATAGCTCAGGGTATGTTTAGCGTTTTATTTATTTTTTTTAGGTTTTAAATCAGAAAGATTGTATCCACTTTGGAGTGTTTGTAAAGACATTTCCTTTCTCACATAGTGTTACGTCTAAGTCTATTTCTGTGTTTAATGATTTTACAGTTACTGTGTAGTCCTTGCAGAGCACACAGATGGCTAAGGAAATCTGTGCTAACGTATGAAACTAGTGGATTGCCACTTACATTTTACTCGTTGTCTCACAAAAAAAAAAAAAAACAAGCTAAGTTTATGGACATTGTTGAGTTAAAGCTTTTGAAAGGAGAAATACCTTTTTATGAAAGTGAATGGATATTGCCAAATGTACTGTTTGCTTTTGATGTGTGCATAATATCTCTTAATATTCAAACCTATGTGTAATTTACAGTTAAGAACGTTAACTTTGTTTTCAAAATAAACCCTAAATCTGACAGGCTCTCCCAAAGGAAAATGGCATACCATTTCAGAGCTGGCTAAATATCTAATGCTCACTTCAAGTATCTGTAATTCTTTTGAAAACTGTAAAATAGAAATGGGGAGACTTTTTTAACAATATCAAAACGAAATTGCATTATTGCATTAGGGCTACAGTGTAAGATGGACAGAAGTCTGTCCTCTGTCCAAGAAGACCTTGGCCATTTTAATAGAGCTGCTGTTAGGCATCCAATCCAGAGAACCCTACAGGAGGAGTGTAGATCAGCAGTAGTCTCAGTTTTCTTACTATACTTTCTATGGAGAAGTCCAAAAGATAGCTAGAATATTCAGCTGCTTAATTAAATATTAAGAATTACCCCAAACCAAAACAGAGAGTAAGAACAGAATTATTCCTTGATAAAGATTTTGGTTTATATAAAAGCAGCAGTCAGCTGAAAAATGATTTGAGACAAAGCAAGAGAATCTAAATCCTCTTGAGGATCCTCTAAGGGGGAGACCTTCAAAGAGGACTTAACATAAACCTATTTTAAAATGTTAGTATTGTCTTAAAAATTAATAAGGGGGAAATTTTGAATGTGAATTTCTATTTAATACTATTCAATTATTTTCTGTAAAAGTAAATGCTGCAAGATTTTTATTGCTGTAGAACAGATAGAGGAAATGTGTTTCCAAGTCTTACTTAATGTTTATTCCTACTCCTTACTTAAAAGTAATTTAGCGAAAGCATACTATTCTAATTCTAAACTATTTTTGATTATATGCTTCCATATTTCCTTTTTTTTTTTGTTTGAGTTTTCAAGAGGTCTCAAAAGATTATCTTTTAATGTTACCACTTGTGACTATAAATTTTAATTTCCCTGGAATTACAGTCAATTACTTTTATTGTCTTTAAGACTCTCAAAGATTTCAACTGATGTTGGTGGTAAATAATTGTGATTAATATGCAATTTATTTGTTTAGTCAAACATCGTTTCTGGAAAAATTGGTTATATTTCTCAGTAACTATTCTTAGAAAGTTTTAAATAAGACTATTTAGAGGCAATCTGATAGCCTATTGGCTATGTTTATTTGTTTACTCAGCGTTACTCTGCATAAGCAAAATAATCTTGCAACATCAGACGAAGAGTTGATTAGCAGCATGACACCTCTGGAGAGAGGTGATGATACTTTGTGCTATGGCAACAGCTCTCCCAGCAGGATCTTTCTTCATGTAGGCTTTATTTAACAGGACTTAGAGCAGCTTCAGGGAGGAGGAACACTTTTTTTTTCTAATATGACATTTTACTCAGTGAACAAAGTATAATGATTATACCTTTTCTCTGATTAGGTTAGTACTTCTTATGAGACAAATCATCTATCAGCAAAAATTAAACTATAAATGAGGAAATATTTTGTGACAATCTTCTTTTTTCTGCAATGGCTTCAGATTCATGAAAATGATAGTGGAAGTAACCTCGATTTAGACTTGGAATAGTAGTCAGTTTATGTATTAATTGTTTAAAAGGTTGCGCAAAAATAAGCAGAAGTGTACACAGCAAGCTTTTGGTAGCTTCAGGGAAAAATCAACCTTTTATCCTTTTAAGTAGTGTCTGTTTTTCTAAAGAATAAATAGATACTTTAAATGTCTTCCTCTTTTAAAAAAAATAATGATTATATCCTATTATTTCTAGCATGTGTTCCAGTAGTAAAGAGTATTAATCTGCAAAATATTCTGTGTAAAGATATTATTTAGTAAATAATTTTCTTTAGATTGACTGCTGGGCAAATTTGCATTTAAATTAATTATTTCAAATGTGGTTGTTCAGTCACATAATGTGAGGGAAGAGGAGAAATAATGTACTTCAGGAACTATACTTCAGCTTGTCTAACCTCATTGAGAAACAAATTTCAGAATAATTTTTAAGGAAAGTTATTAAAAGCATGATAATTTGAAACACGTAAAACAGGAAAAATGCAACAAAACTTTATTCTATTTTTACAGATCGCCATAGAAAACCACAAATGAAGTAAGCAATTTCGTTTCATTAAAAAGTCAGATAATTTTTAGAAAAAAAATGAGTAAATATACTTCTTTGATCAACTTTGTTAACAAACATCAAAAGAAGTTAGTCTGAAACTCGCTGATGTTGGAGAATAACAAAATGATGAGAAAGGGCCTATGTTGAAGGCAGACTAAAGATGACAGCATTAAATGGTTTGGACTCAGTCTAGGATGAGGTTATAAATGGTGAATGTCAAGGATGAGTTTTGGAAACATTCTTGTTTAGTAGTTCTGTCATTCACCCTAGCATAAAAAGAAAGGTGTGCTCTGATTAAATTGGTTATTGAAACATGGAAATAATTTGAATGGCTTAAAGGACTAATGCAACTGAAATGGATTAAGACAGAAGACCACAGTGTTATAGTCTTAGCCACTGGCAAGAATATCCACTACAGGTTTGTAGTGCTTGTAGCCTATACTTATTAGAGGCAACAAGTAGGAAAGCCCTATGTGTTCATCACAGAGGGAATGTGAGCCATGTAAAAGTGATTTGACACTTACTGGAAAAATATTTCTAATAAATTAGAAAGATAGCAATACTGTTTTGTACTAACTCAAGTTAGTCCTAGAGGAAGCTAAATGATTTATTGATTGATTAATTGAATAATATCCTCATAGTGTTACTAGGTTTTGTATGCGCTATAATTAAAGGTGATAAAATTATCTTAATTTTTAATGAGCATCTTAACTTAGGCTTTTCCCGAATTGTACTATAGTTTATTTTGATATAAAACTGTCTTTTTGATTTAAAGTTAACCATTTTTGCTGACTTCAGGAAAGCTGGATGTTTTTGTTGCTTAAGAAACTAACTATACACAGGGTTTTGTCAAAGTAACTAAAAGAGGTATAACTCATATATTGAGTTACTTTGGCTCCTGACAAGTCATAATGCAGACAAACCATAATGTACAAAATGTCCTTGCCTGGGAGCATGCCACTTCAATCAACAGCCATCATAAATAGAAAGGAGAGCAATGCCAAACTGTTTTGAAACAATTTGTTTGGTATCCAATATATCATAAACAGATGGAAGAAAAAGCTACAGGGAAAAATAATCCATGATCTGGGTGCTTTTAGAAAGTTTCTGAAGGAAACCAAATTATTAGTTTGTTCTATGAAAAAAATAGCATTTCTTTTCTTTTTGGATTATGTGTCTGAAACCAATTAAATTCTTGTGAATTTAACAAGGTAGTTTATTTGTTTCATTTCGTCATTTACATAGATTAGTTTTATATATTTTGAAGAAATAGAAGTTCATAGATTAGTTCAACTCTTAGTGAGTTGTGCATCAATTAAGACATAGCATTGGCAGGTATGTTTTACTCTTTTCCAGAATCATTTTAGAGATAACTGAGCTTCTTGCTATATTAATTGCTAGATTTCTATAACTGTTACGTCTCATCACTGATGTCAGTATGAAGATGTAAAATATTTCTACTCATTATAGTGATTGATATAAGAAAAATAAGCAGATTCTCAAATATTGTACTTTTCATATGGCTTTCCATATTCTACTAAAGCTTTGCCAAAAAACTGTGAGTTTGACAGCTCTGTCATTGGTTTTGGCATAGATTTTTTATTCATTTTATTCATGTAAGTGGAAATCCACTAGTTTCATAGGTTAGCACAGATTTTATTCATTACTTCAAATAATATGTAAGGTTGGTGTCACGGAATGTGTGGTGGTGAGGGCGAGTGGCAAAATGCACTTCACTTATATAAAATAAATAATAATAGGATTTATTAATATGGACAATGATTTCACCAGATTCTAGGTACAAGGTCATTTATTATTTACTGCATGGAGGCTCAAGATAATACATAATTATCTTGGGATACCCTCCTGTTGGGTCATGAGGTTCAGACTGGACCCCCTTGCTCTCCAGGCTCCTTCTGAGAGGAGTCTGGGTGCAGCTGGATCCAGTCCTAGTCCCAGACCTGGTCAACAGTTTATGACTAAGAGTTTCTGTGCACAGTTACAAAGTAAAGTTAAAGAAAGAGAGTGTGCTATATTTACTTACCACAAATCTGTTTTGGAAAGGCATCTCTTAACCTCAGGGAGTAACCTTGAGAAGCGTCCCTGCTGAAGTGGAGATCTTGATGTGCAGCTGGCCCACAGCCATGCCAGGAGAGCTCAAGGGGCTCTCTCGGGCTGTCTGCATATTTATAGGATAAGATGATTGACTTATAGTCATTCTTTCATTTCAGAGGACCATTGGCTAGTGTATTAGCCTTGTCTTTCCTTTGGGATGCAGCCTTCAGGACTGTTAAATTGAGTCTGAGTGGGAGAAGAAATCAGAACGGTGGCGCCTACCAGGATTAGATAAATCGCTGGTGGTTAACAACTGAACAGGGCTGCATGTAAGGTACAGGTCAGGTGGCGCTGGGAAAGGAGCATATCTGTCACAGTTGGTAAGTTTTAATAAACAGAAAATGACTTATCAAAGACTGCAGAGGATGTGGATGAGAAATCTACATTAAATTTTTAGGATGACTATTTAGGGTACTACTTTCTACTACCAATCTTTTATTTGGAATTAATAGTGGCAACTCTGATTTTTTTCCTCCAACTTAGAAACCCTTGACTTTGGACAGTCTATTTCTGTTACCCATCTCTGCTCAATATGCTTAACATGTAGCAGCAACTGATTCCAAATTCTGACATTAATTTCATTTCAGTAATTTCTGTTCTGGCAAATATATCTGTGACTGGCTAAATGACTCAGACTGCTGTTCTTGTTGTTTATTATTTCCTTTCTGCTTTAGTGATTTACATTGATTCTCATCTGTTCTGTTTACTTAAATGACTGAGTCAATTACAAAAAAACCAAAACAACAACAACAAAAAGTTTAAGACAAGTAATATATGTTTCCAGTTCTGTTCTGTAAAATTCATATTAATATTTTTTTTCTGATTATGGAACAGTATGTTTTTAGGTTTTAAGGCCTATGAGGACAAGTTAAAAGAAAAGACAGAACTAGAATTCAAAATGAGAAATTATAAGGATTTTTTGAGGAATCAATAGGATAGAATAAAAATAAAAGAAAAATACATTCAGAAAGGAGAAATCAAAATGAGAACATATCTGCAAAGACAGTGATCCAATAGAAGAGGATTTGGAAGGTGACGATAAACAGTATACTAATCCTATTACCAATATATTTGTGCAGAAAAAGGCAAAAATTATTCAGAAATGAACAGATAAGTATACAGTTATAAGCTTATGAATATATTCATAAACCAATGAAAATAAACTCTATACAAACTGATATAATGATAAATTTTGTCTGGATAGCTTTTTGCAGTTTGGGGGAATTAATTTTAAGGAAAGTGTAGCCAAAGAGGAAAGATCTCAAAGAAGTAACAAGAAAAAGAGTTGAAAATTTTGCAGATAGTGAGATATTGTTTTCCATGTCACACTGGGGAAGGGGAAGAAATCAGCTTAGAACTACAATGAATTAATAATGGTACAAAAAAAAACCATTGGATGCTAAGACTCAAATAGTAACTCCTTTAGGAAGTAATGAAATATTGGCTGCTGTGGACTGTTCTACAATTGAGATTTTGAGAAAATGAATAAAGAGTGCTAGGGTAGAACTGTGTATGCCTTAGGAATATAGAACAAGTTATGTTCAGTCCCAAACCTGGTAAGAGATAGTAACTCATCTACATCTCTTTCTGATTGCTCCTAATTGACATACTTTCTGCTTTATTGTCGATGTCTAACCAATCTTAGCTCCTTAATAGCTCACACTTTCCATTTTAATACTGTCATCCAATTATTTGATCCTGGAATTTTAGATGAATTTTTCATGTTATGATCTTACCATCTGAAATTTTCATCTTGCTACTGTGATAATTGTATTGTCCTTGATCATAATTATGGCAGTAATTTTATGCCCTTTAGTTTTGGAATGTCTTTTAAGAGTTTCTTCCAATGTTTACATGAGCACTGTTTTCTCTCAACTGAGTGTTTATGTCTGTATACTTTTGTTATTGACCATAAAAAGATTCATTTATTTCCTCTCTCTTGCCTCCATTACTAATCCTTTCTATGACCCTCCTGTTTTGACTTCTTAAAATTCTTTTCTGTTTTCAACACAGTATCCTCTTTTTTTCTTTTTACTCTTTTTTAGCCCGGTTTCTGCTGCTTTACAGTTATCACCTGTGTAATCTCAGTCTGTAAGTGCTTCCTGTTGAAGACTTAATTATTTGACTTCTATATCAAACCTTTTAGTTGATTATCCAATCCTCAACTCAAGTTTCTCTCCTAAAATTACATTTAGAATTACTTTCATTCACTCTTCTTCAGTTTCTTGACATCTTGCTTGTGGAACTATGTATACAGTATCTTTCCTATCTCTATATAGTTCTCTAAAAATACAGTTTTTCTTCTCACTCTCACTGCTTGCTTTTAATTGCAAATCATCTCCCTGAGTGGCTCTCTTATGAATCATGAAATGCATGCAAACATTGGAGGCAGTGAGACATCAACTACATTTGAGAAGAATGATAAATTAATTCCCATAAATCCCTTGAAAAAGTGGGGGATCTGAATAACATAGTTATGTAATGCAAAAAAATAGGGTGACAATTTCTTTTGTCTTTATTTTTTTCCTATAGGAAAATAAATAAAACCACTATATGATAGGCATAATTGATTGGCCCTACTTTTCTGGTTTAATTCACTTCCTCACACTTCCATGCAATTGTGATTAGCAGACAGATTATTCAACAGTGCTCCGTACTGGAGTTCATATTTTACACACACAAAAAATCTTTTTAATGCTTGTAGCACTTCACAAATGAGACATGAATCCCTTTATTATGGAATACATAATTCTACTGACCTATGAGGTCGCTTATAAGTCCTAATTCCCTGTTCTCTCTGTTTAACTTCAGATGATGTTTTCTCTGTTTAACTTCAGATGACATCTTCAGTGAAGTGACAGAATTAGACTGACTCCCAGACAGTGACCATCCCGTAATGCTCTTACTCTTACAGGAATATTCTTATTGAAATAGTAATTCTGAATGGCATTCAGTCCTTTCCATTAAGTATCTGCTTTCTACCTATATCATATGAAGATAGTGATCAACAATAAATCTCAAGAAATATTATCAGATTTTAAGTTTATTTTGAGTTTATTTGTACTTTAAAAAGAAAAAAAATTTTTTTGATCTCTTTCCACCCTTATCAAAAGAACAAACATACTGCTATACATACTACTAATAGAGAAAAGAAAGAGCTGATTTTTCATTCAGCTCTTGTAGCTAAGAACATTTTTTTCTTTTCTTTCAAAGTGATTTCTACTGAATTTAATATTCTTTGTGGTGTATGGGATTTTCCACTGGTGAAGGAAGTACCTGAATGCAAACTTGGAGCAAGAGCCTAGTTCTGAGAAATGTAGGGAAGACATCCCTTCACCTCACTGCTGCCCAGAAGCAACACTTACAGGTCTGTGAGATGAGGATGTGGCAGAAGTAGCTGAGAAAAATTACCCGAATACTTGACATTTGCAATGATTCATTTACTATTTGGTAATTTTTGAGGTATCTCATGGGATCATGAGATGGTAATGCCAAAAAATTATTGTCTTTTGTAGCTTGCAATAAGCTGGCAGAAGCTTCTCACAATAGTTAGTCATGTAAACCAAATGTGAATTTTCTAATCTAAGTAATGTGTCATAACTCCAAATTCAAGAAATTATGAAATTATTTCCTTCTCAAATGACATATCCAATTTATTTTGAATTCTCCAATGTGCAATTTATAACTTTTATTCTCAAAATATTGATAATACAAAATACCAAATTTGGCCTTACATTACATTTTTCACATACATTTGATAAGTAGTATGATGAAATCAGTTGATTTGCAAGAATAAGGTTAATCAGTCAGAATAATTACTAACAGGCAGCTTACAGGCTTCATACTCAGAGAAAGCAGAGACAAGGAAATGAACACATATATGCCATCACATGATCTAAAATTATTTTGTCAGCAGAAATGAATTTAGCTATTTAAAAAGACTTGTTTTTATTTGTGTATGTGTGAGAAGGATAGTGCATAATACGATTACGAATATCCTTTTTCATCCATTTATATCAAAGCTGGTTGCGTATGTTTCAAATTAGAAAGCAAAATGGCAAAAGAAAGATGGATAGAATTTTTTTTGAGGAATGCAGGTCTTATTCAGACTGGTACTGATTTTTTTCATATTTAAATTGGCTTGTCTATCAAAGCTAGAAATACACAGCCATAGAAATTACAATATGCAAAGGAAAAAAATTAAAAAAATAAAAGCAAAAGAGATGCCTTTTGGAAGGATATAATTTTTTAAATTAATGTAAAGGTTGTGATTTTTAAAAAAGAGATGTCTATTTAGAAAAAACTTTCAGTAATAGAAATTGCATGCAACGAAAAACATTTTTTGTGTTTATGATAAATGTGATTGGTCTTAAGATGGGCAGAAACAAAAAGGACATCTATTAAAGAACCAGGGGAAAGGATACATAAAGGATCTTCAGATATCACAAATCTCTGTTCAGTTTAAGGTACTGCTTTAAAACTAATCTTAAAGTTGGCTATTTTACCAGCTACTTTAGGTGGATAATGACAGTTTGATGATTTGAGGGAAAATGGATTTGGTGACGCACCACTACAAATCTGTTTTAGTAGAGAGTAATCCTCTCCATGTTAAATGAATTTTTTGCTTTCTAGTGCTGAAAATGGCCAGTCCTCTAAAAACACATTCATATACTTCATACTCTATGTATGTTGGGTCATTTGCTGACTTCAAGACAACTATTCTTGAAGGAATTGAGCCCAAAGGTAAAAACAGCCTTCTGTTGTGTTCCAAGTCCACAGGAACATTGTTCTTTAGGACAGTGTTAGGGCACTTTAATGTAAATCTAAGTGATGTTAAACTGAGTAAGTAGAGAAATCTATCCCTCTACATTGTATTTCATCATTTTTTTCCAGTTATAGCAAAATCTATTACCTCAACCCGCAAACATATATAAAAGAGGTAAGATTTCTCCAGGATTACAATGCCCCTTAACTTTGCAGTTTCTAATGCTTGACTGCTTCTCCATGAAAGTTCATTATTTACAGCTTTTTTTTTTAATAACTGAAATCTTTATATGCTAATAAAATGCCTGTTATCACAAATTCAGCATATATATATGCATTCACTGTTTCTACAAATGCATATAGTTGTTTCTGTTAACCAATGTTTAAATTCAACTAGTACAAAATGCCACAATAAAATTGAAGTAAACTGATGTGGAATTTACTTTCTTTTTACTGTTCAGTGCATCTGCCTGAAATAGAATGCATTGATATTTTGATTTTACATTTTAATTTATGGTTAAAGATTAAAAGTTTGTATGAAACCATCATTTTTTCAATAATATTCTATGGCTAGCACCCTTCTCCCATATTTTTATTTATTACATGGTATTGCATTTCCTAGTTCTTCACATATGTATATACATATGTATAAATACATTTCAAATATTTCACATTTGTGTTGTTTTTGTCTCATTCCGCATAATTTCCATACTTGCAAATGACCAATTATTCAATGACTTGTTCAATGACTAGTTTTAGCCTAGGCAATCTGAGTCTTGTTAAAATATATATACACAGAAATAATGACTTACATTTTTGCTTTGTGCTTAAGCATTCTCAAACAGAACTTTGAATTAGCCTCAGAGCTAACAGAGCTGCAATAGAGACCTTGTGGTTAATGGTGGATCTTTGTAGCTGGGGCTGATATCTACTAAATGCATTTATATAGACGTTTTCCTGGTGATTTTTTTCATCAATGTGGAACTAAATTTTCCATCTTTTGAAAATTTAATCCATTTTTAATCTAAACTTAAAGAGATCATGCAAAACTTTAAAATACATGTGTCATTTCGAAACAGACATTGTAGTCAGTATGCATAATCTTTATTTACATTTCTTTATGGAAGGTGAAGAGAAAAGAGAATACAGTTAAAAATGAGTGAAAGAGTAAAGCCTTTGAGACAAATCCTTATGGGGAGTATATTCCCAAT
>JAUBOD010000016.1:468506-481141 GCA_032353885.1 Nothura maculosa
AGATTCAAAAAGCTCTTATTACATATTGAAATAATACTTTTCTTTCAGTGTTGCTGTTACATTTTGGCTGTGATGTTTTGCAGCAAAAGTCAAGGAAAGGGTAATGTAAAATAAAAGAAATAATCAGAGGAGATCACAGAGATGCCAATCTCAGCTTATCTTCTATGTATCAAGCCTTTGATTAGGCCTTCAAAACTCATCCCAGCCAGGAGACAAGAGCTCAAATAGTTCTTCAACCTGAAAAATGTAATCATACACTTCTGATCTTATGGAACATCTACTTGCTGTTTTACAAAGTATGTAGCAGAGGTTTTCAAACCTCTACCCTTAATATTAATATTTCTATTCTATTTCAATGCTCCTTTAGCATGGATTCTTTATTTTTATTGATGCTACCACTGTGAGATCATATATAGAAGCTTGTTTTGGGTCAGATTCATGTTTCTCCTTTGGATCAGTCTTCTAGGAATGTCCTTATGGTGACTGCTAAGGCACTGTTTTCCTCATTTGCTTACTCTTCCCCTCTACAGTTAATTTTCTTCTTAAAACTTTGAAAGGAATGCATTAAGAATGATTTCAAAAAGAAAGAAGAATATCAAATGTTAAAGTAATTTAAAGTAATTGGATTAGTCTTCTATATGAGGGAATAAAATGCACTTTCAATATAGGAAATTTCCATACAAATTTCAAAGATTTTTAGAAAACTTTTAGGCTTAAATTTGGAGAGCTGTGTTAGGAAACTTTTGGGCGAAAGATAACAAGTGTTGATTCTTGTGTTTTACAGGCCACGTTACTCCTTTCTAACATTTCTAGGGCATACACTTTCATTTAACTTGTTCCATATAAGGAGAGAAAAATAGCCTTTTCTCTCCTTAAATTAATGTGTCATTTTGTTTTTTTTCCATACAGTGTATTTTAGGGGTAACTTGAAATTCAATAGTGTATCACCAGGCTATTAGGTCAATAGTGAATGTAAGAGAAGAAATATTAAGTATTTGGCATCTAAAAGATTTTTAGAAAAAAAAATGCTCCAAACTGAAATACTTAGAGCATCAAATACTTATCATTTACTAGTTAACCATAGAATTAATAAGTATTTTTAAATATTTTAACAAAACAAAACTTTTGTTTTATAGAAACATACATATGCAATTCTATGTAGGAAGTTGATATTGCACTAACTCACACTAACTTTTTACTACAACATATGTTTCTGTAAAGCCTGGGATAACATGTAAGCCTTCAGATGTCATAACCCTTCTTAAATGAAGAAAGCTTTGTCAGATCTCAAAGAGCTTGGTCCTATTCAGTGTTTGAACCATCTGTCCCTTCCTGTGGAACCATCAGCTAATTAATTATAAAATTGCAAACATTTCTTAGAATGTTTGTTTTCTCCCACTGCCTTTTCAACCAATACATCCAGTTTTGTATATTGAATCAAGCTGAGCAGTACTTTACTTGACAATAGTACTAAATAAATAAATGGTGGCAGATCTATTGTAAATTAAATATTTGAAAGGGTATTATATTTCAGAATCCAACCCAAGAGATTGACCTGTTCATGGCCATGCTTTGCAAAATTTCATCCATGAAAGCATTTTCACAGGAGTTAAAAAGAGTCTTGATAACTGTTTTAAAGTCCAAAATGTAGGTAAGTTTGTAATGCCTGCAGCATTTTATATTCCATCCACTTCAATGAAAATAAAAAATAACAATTTATTTTACATTTTATATTGTAGCTTTTTTAGTTCCCCATTTGCCAGTGAGGAAAAGCTATATGGAACAGTAATTAACACTTACACTTGAAAATACTTTTTATTGAGGATACAGAGTGTTATTATATAGATTAAATGGTACTAGGTTGGATTTTCTTCTTATTTTGATGGTATTGGGAATGTTGTTACTGTGAAAATATATCCACTACATGGCCACTGGGGAAGGAGTTGAGTGATGGGTTCTCTCTCTGTGCCTCTATATCTCTCTCTCTATCTCTCTCTTTTATGTAAGAAAAATAGCTGTTTTAACAACACAGTTGTCCAAAAAAATTCTTAGGTCAACAATGAGTAGATTTTTATTTTTTTTACCTTTTTTCAAAAGCAGAGAGAGAAGATAGATTTAAAACAACCAACCACTGCATACCATCTTGTACTATAGGACTGAGAACCCCTTTTTCTTTTCTCTAGATTGAATTTGAATAAGAGAGGACAGGAGTTTCAAGTTATGTTTTCAAAATCGTAGGAAAGTGCGATTTTTGAAAACATAACTTGAAACTCCTGTCCTGTCTTATTCAAATTCAATCTAGAGATTGAATTTAGGACCATCTCTCTCCTATTTGGTCCTCTCCCCTGTTGGTTTTTAGGACCCTCTCTCCCCTATTTGGTCCTCTGGGATTTCTGTTGCTTACTTTGGATCTTGTTGGTCTCATTCTGATGCTGAATGGAATAATGTTGAAATGTTCCCATTCTTGTAGAATCGTAAAACCATTTCCTGCTCAATTCCACCCTCAGCCTCTAACTTTGTTCGCTGAAGCTGGTGTTCCACATGTTCTCTTGGAGGAAAGATCATTGATGTATTAAGAATAGTTTGGTGAGAACAATGTATCCTTTTAACCAGTGGCATATGCAGTTTGTTGTTGTTGTTGGTTTGTAAGGATTTTAACCTTTAAAATGCAGTGAGTCACTGTTAGAGTGCTTGCAGAAATTTCCATGATAGATTCTCCTAGGCTTCAGCCCTGATGTGAGCCAAGACCAGCAGTATGAGTAAAAGGATTATGGCTTTGTTATATTTGTGACACTGGAAAATTAAAACTTAAATAATGTGAGATAAAATACAGCAGGTAAAGCAAACAGTACATATCTTGTGGAGTATTTGCATCTTAGTACTCTCTATACCCTGGAAGCAATAATCGAAGTATCTTAATGAGTCATTGTGTGCAGAAATTTATAATGATGAAATATTTTATCCTCCAAACTTGACATCTAGAAATGTGACTAGAAAGAAAATAAAATGAGCCCGAAAAGAAAAGGAAGTGATGGCCCTTCATCTTTAGCCTTTTCTTTTTTTTATGCATCTGATTTGGATCTGCTATGGGCCTGCAACATCTATAACTTTGGCTTCTGTGCTCTGGGGCTCTCAGCTCTTGAGCACTTCTTAAACAAATAGTAATTTATGTTACTGCTCTGTTTTATAGTCTTCAGAAGTAGCATTGCCCTTTGACCAAAAAAAATTTTTGTTTTGCTCACAATCCATCAAATAAATCTAAAGCAATTATATGTATGGCTGGTAATTTTAAGTCGCCTTTAATCTGCAAAGAAAGATTCTCACCAAATAGCTCTGGATGTATTTTCTTACCTGTATGAACTACACTTCATTGTGGTTCTTAAACTTGGAAGACAGGTCATGAAGTCTTTCATATTCTTTTTATTTTTCAGACTGCTCACTTTAAGATTTTTTCTTAAAGCAAAATTACTATGTGTGCAGAGTCTTGAACAGCTAAATTTAATGAGAAGTAGCAACTCATCTTTATAGTTAGAGGGATAAAAATCAAAATAGCCAAAACGTAAAAGTTAAGTTCTCATCACAGAAACACTAGTAGATAAATGCTTTGGCTAAACTTTGCATATTTACATGATCAGTAATTCCTCTTCACTTTTATGCCTTCCTAAAACCTGTGCATACAAAATTCCTTCGTGTCACTGTATGCTATGTTTGCATCATGGTATGTCAATAATAATGATACCTTATTCAGTCGTAAGCATTCAAAGTTCCCATGACGCTCTCTCAGGTGAAAATTAGACTTTTCTCCTGTACATTTGAAAGATTTTATTTTGTTTTGTTTTGTTTGTTCTTAGTCAGGCAAGGACTCTTTTTTCTTTGCGTGTGAGGATTTTTTTGTGAGACTTAGAACCTAATTCAGAACTGTTCTTTTGTGAGTTTCCCATCTCATTTTAGAACAGGGATGTCTTTATTCTGACAATACTGCCACTTTCATTAGATAGTAAAAGAAAAATTTGTGTGCCTATTCTTTCTCCTTTTGCTCATCTTTGCTAGTCACAGCTTAGTTTTTGTTTTGATTTTTTTATTTCTTTTGCTCCTCCTTCATCACTCTTCTCCTTCTAACCTAATTATTATCACATTTCTGGGAAGAGACATGATTCAATTATTCTAGTGACATAGGACTTGAAAACCAACACAGCTAGTGCTTATTTGCATGATGACTTATTTCCAGTCTTTGTTTTAAGCCTTGGGAGCTTGGAAGTGGTTTATATTTGTAGTAGTTCAGAAGGGAAAAGCATTTCCTTTTCAGAGGAGTCTTACAGGAAATATATCCTGAGTTCTCCTCCTGCTGAGAACAGGAAATAAATGTGGGAACTGACCACTTAGCTTCAGTATGAGCACACCATGGGAGTTGAGAACTATGAATCATTCACAGTAGTGGACTGTGAAATGTCTCATTGCTGAGGGTAATTCCAGGTTAGGGATCTGGCTGTCAAACATCAGACAAAAGCGAACTTCTGTGGAGAGCAAATAGATAGGGTTGAGGGGCTCTATGCTGTTGGAAACAATAATTTGAAGTAGAGAATGAGAGAAAAGAAACAACCATAACTGTCATTTTCACTAAATAACCAGCATTACTACTTTCTGTGGTTAGGAATGTTTTAACATGTGAAATTGTATAGCAAACTCACATCGGTGATTATGTTATAAATGCCATGTTTCATTTTCTGATAGTTAAACTTTATGACTGTATTTACCATTGTTATGACACTTTGGTGTGTTTCATGGCTCTCAGAGTCCTAATATTAGAAAAAAAGATTTTGTGTCTATACCTTTCCAGATGGAATTTTTTTTTTTTTTAAATTATTTTTTCTGGGGAAATTCTGGTTCATAGATACTGGAACTGTGGGTGACAGATGACATTTGAAAAGAGTGCTTTTGGAGAGTAGTAAGTAGGCAGGTTAAGGTGAGGATCTCCCCCCCTCATAGCTATCTGCAGAGCTTCAGAATTTTCTTTAGTAAAATGAAAAAAATGCCCAAATTAACATTTACTTTGATACTTTGGTCTGTATTTATTACCAATTCCTCACACTAAAACATAACTTTAGGTGCAAATGCACATACATTTCTGGGCAGATTTTGTCCGGAGTGATACAAATTGATATTTGGTATATAAAGCTATGTAAATAGCCACCATATTTTTACTGTACAACACATTAATGTGTTATATTTTGAACTTAATTTTTCATTTATTTTCCACATAGAGTACAAGGAAAAAGGAATTTCAGTTGGATAAACCTATAGAAATGAAATGTGCCATCTGTAGTAATGGGATGAACTAGATGAGGTGAGCATATCCCTTTTCACAAATGATTAAAAAAATGGGCGTCTTAGAATCTTGAATTGTATTTCTTCACTTACAAACATACTAGCCAATCGTTTTACTCTTCTGAAGACTTTAACCAAGTAACACATTTGACTGTTATTTTTTGACTTATCTTCACTGAGTGAGGCCTCGAAATTTAACCCTTCCCTCCCTCTATCTAAAAGCATTGTCCTAGGACCACATCTCTGAAAAAACAAACAGCAAGAACAAGGCAAGCATATTTCCTCCAAATTCTCTTCTGTCCTCTAATTGCTTCCAGTTTGGAGATTTCCTGGCCCTGTTTAGTTTAGTATCTCCCACTGGAATTCTTTTGTGAGTACCTTTCTGATTTCCTCTGTAGCCCATGGAAATGGCCGCAGTATTCTGTGACAGAGATCCACAAGTCTGTTGCTTCGTGTGAAGGACAGCCTAATATTTTGTTTGTTCTGCTACTTTTAGCTAATTTTTAACCCAGATGTGTTAATGATCTTACTTACAGCCTTGGGAGAGGAAGGAGATCATCTAGAGGCATAACAACTTAGGTTAGCTTTGTTGCCCTATGGAACACACTATGTAATTATCTTTCTGGACCCAACAGTAGATACTCTGAACTGCATCCAAAGTTAGATGTTTAACTTTTTACTTGATCAAGGTGCTTTTTACTTGATCAAGGAGAAACCATGCACATCTTGCATTATTGTTTCTTAGCTAGAGCGTGCTATCTTTTCTGGAGATAGATGCAGAAACAGAGACTAAAACAGTAGTGAAAGCAAATCAAATTCAAAAGTTGCATGAAAACACAAAAATATGAGGAATATGTCTTCTTCAAAGAAAGAACAGTGGAAGCCTGAGCCTTGCTCAAAACAATGTGATATTTTGAATGTTTTTATTTATGTTTTTTTGAACTTGCATGCAAAATTCACATCTGGGACAGCTTAGCATGATAATCTATTTAATTATTTTAATCTTTCCTATAATTAGCTAGTTTAAAAAAAAGAAAGAAGAAAAAAGACAAATCCTAATGTTTTCAGAACATTAGGATCATCTACTTTGACCACTTATATTTCTCAAGTTTGCTATCTAAAATGTCCGAGTCCAGAAACATCAGACTTTCAAACTGGGAGCTGAGTTATTTAAGAACATTTTCTTTGCCTCCCCTTGGTATCACATGAAACAGCTCATTATGAAATTTGGCAGTGCAATGTGTTTGCTATGGGAATATACAGGCAATTAAATGGTTAATTCAAGAGGTATTTTTTCCAAGGCACAGTGCATAAAGCAGGCTCTCCTTTAATGATGAAAATCTTTTAAACTGCGTGTTACTCCCACTGTCCTGTGTAAATGCTCTGCATGTATGCAAGCAAACATTCTTTCCATATTGTGCAGGTTAAAATACCTTCCTTAACATCCAGTGCAGGCTTCAGTTTATACCATACAGACAGTAATACAGTGGGACAGTATAAACTATGCTTAAAAATATTTTCACTTAGGTATGTTTTTGTTTTCCTGACTATATTAGGAAAAAGATATTATCTTCTATGGAATAAAATAACTTACTTCAACCCTGTGACCAATTTCAGTTGACCTAAACTGTAGCATAAGGTTAGGGAAACAGTGAGGGGTTTTGAGGGCTTCTAAAAATTATTTTATAGAGAATTGCTTTGACCAAGCCAGTGTACATAATTTATCTTTACAGTTCTAATTTTTTATCTATCTATTTAGAGAGAAAAAGAGAGAGACAGAGAGCAACTGTGAAAGCTCAGTGATTTATGTTACCATGTCACTAAGTGAACTCGAATTCTTACTTGTCAACTTCACTTCTTTATATAATATTGCTGCCATAGACAAGCTTTCTGTAAAACTATTCAGATTATGAATCAAAATCTTTTAAAAAAATAGTAGAGGATTATTACTAGATTTAGATGGTAATGATCAAGAATTTAAAATTATTTTCTCTCTGAGCCATGTAATGGTGTGTGTACTTTCTTAATAAAGTAGGTTAAAATATCATGATAGTGTTTTGAGTATGAGGCTGAGACTATGAAAAATTATACTGTTTGCCACAGTGCAAAACGTTTCTTACAGGAAAGACTCGTGTTCTGCTCCATTTTTATCAGAATACATGTGGGGAAGCTGAGCTTTTGAATTCAGAACAATCACATATGCTATATAAAGGATGAGGGAAAATATGCACTTATCATTGTCAGCCTGTATAGACAGGCTTTTGTTGATCATTCCTCTTTTACAGTAAGTACATATTTATCTTTCAATGATGTAGCACCAATAACTAAAAGTTGTTTTAATATATTTTTAAAGGTCTCCAGGGTTGAAGATTCTACAACCACTCCAGGCAATGTGCTTCAGTATATTACTACACTTTTTTAAGATTCATTGCCTCTCTCTCCTTGCATATTTGATTGAAATAATTCTTTTTGCAACTTAGATACATTACTGCTTATACTTTCTAACATGGTAAAGAAGTCCTTTTTGTAGCAGCCTTTTACATTTTTGAAAATTATTGTCATGTATTTGTCTCCTCTATATTTCTTTAATTTCTTTCAATCTTTTCTTTCAGTAAAACTGTTTTTTTTCCCTCTTCATGCATTTTTGTACTCTTGGCACCATCTCCTTCTATCATAGAATCATTATGGCTGGAAAAGACCTTCAAGATCATTGAGTCCAACTCATCTGTAGTAAATCCATCACCACTATGCCTATTAAAACCATGGCCCTACCTGCCTCATCTATATGTTTCTTGAACTCTGTCAGAGGCAATGACACCACTGCTTCCCTGGATAGCCTGCTTCACTACTCTTTCCCTGTAGAATTTTTTCTGAAGGTTCTTCCTCAACCTTCCCTTTCTCTAGGCTTTCTTTGAGCATATTAGACAAAAATATTTCTGATGCCTTATAGGCAATGTATATCCATTAATTTGTCTGAGATGGTATTTCTCTTCCTGAAAACTCCATGTTATAACTGAATACTTCTGCTTGTGACCATTGTAAAACCAGTCCTTTTCCTATAATGCTGCTTTCTTGAAGTTGTTCTGATGACATAGTACTAAACACATTAAGAAGTTATATTAAGAAGATACAAACAAATCCAGTCACTGGTAGGTTTGGTTTTCTAGGTATCATCATAGTTGGTCTTGATTTCATGAAACTATCAGCATTATTGAAAAGAAAACAATTCTAGTGCTCAAAGTGGCACAGAAAATCTTGAAAATGTAGCCAAACTCTTGATGTGGTCACATCTTTCTGAGTGTGAAGGCATGCTGAAACAATTACTCCAAAAAGTAGAAACTTTAATCTTATGAGGCTGTGCGCTTCTGGAATCATGGCTCTGCTAGTAAACGTGACTGAACATGACTACTCTGAAGGCAGCATATAAGAAGAAAAGAAGTGTGAAAAATAAGTAATTTGTGTTACTACTCACTGCTTTTCTGATGCATGAGATAGCACCCAGTTCTAGTGCAGTAGAATTCAAATGTGCAGACAATTACATTTTAATAAGTGCAGCACATATCAATTTCCCTTTTTAATAGCTCCTGCTGAAAGAAATAGCAATCTTCAAAGTACCAAATCAGAAACTGGAGATGGTTTTCAATTATACTGCACAGAAGGGAAAATAAAATCAATAATTATTTTTAGAACTAAAAAGATAGAGGTAGGTTGTTTTTAAGGAGAAGTTTTGATTTTGTGTGATGCATGAATGTTTCCTTCCAGGATTTTTTGTTTTGTTTTTAGTTCAGATCAAGTGAGGAGGATGGAGGCCAAAAATAAAAGTTAAAGTAGACAAAGTCTATTTGAGATCTTCTGTTCTTTCTAAGGAAGTGTTCTACTTGCTATGTAAAAAGTTGTACTTGCAGTCTAGGAGAACTATAATAAAGAGAGCTGCAAATAAAATATACCATAGTATACCATTCCATAGTATACCATACCATAGCTTTGTAATAAAGATACCTGGTTAGGAAGGTTAGCTTACCCAAGCAAAAAGAAAAAGAAAATACATTTCTTGCTAGCTGCAGTGAGTTGCAGTTCTTAATTAGAAATAAACCCCATGTTGAATTCAGAATCAAAATATAGACTAGAAATGAAGATCTGGATCTGAATCTGAATTTGTGACATCAGGCATGCTCTGCCTTCTCATCTGAATTTTCTATCTTTAAGATTATTGAAAAGCTAAACTAAGCCAAAATGAAGACAAGAATGCAAAATTAACAGAAATAATAAATGAATATATGTTTAAATATATACTTAAATGAGTTGGACTTAAATGAGTTACAGTAAGAACTAATAGTGTCTCCAAATATTTTTCTTTGGGAGCCTTAGCAAAATATAATGAATCAGCATTTGTTCTCACTTCATTTTTCAGGCCATGGAATCAGCGGTGTGCAACTCTCAGAATGAGTCTGATTAAGTTTCATGTAAGGGAAATCCTCTGTGAATATCCTTTGTGCTGCCTTCACACCTGCTGAGCTACGGGAAACATAACGGCTCCTTTCATTGCTTCGATTAAGGCCTGTCATGGGGGTGACATCATTGCTCCCACCGACATTTTAACTCTAGGCTCTGGAGCCAGCCTTTCAATTGCTTTGACAGGGAAATATCAGAACATCTTTCAGGGATTATGTTAAGTAACTTGCCTGGTTCTGTGTGTAGATATCCAGTAGGCTGCTGTGCTTCTCCAGGACCAATATCCATAAGCTCTTCACTGTTTCCCAGGCAGTTTTTAGATGGAGATGCATCTCTTGTGAAAACTGACTTTACGGTACTTTGAACCCTAGCTAAACTTCTCCAATACCTTGCGGATTTGAATCAGGGTACGCAAGACCTCAAATCCCCAAACAAAGAACACAGATAGCCCTAATGCAGCATGAGTTTTCAACTTTCGAGAAAAAGAAAAAAAAATTATTAAGGAGGACATGAATACAGATCAACAACAGTGTTATTCTTGACTCTCCTAAGACATCTTTGTTCGCTGTTGCTATTGAAACAGTGAATGATAGGAAGAAGACTCTGCACGGGAAGGAGGGTTTGAGCAGGAGTGTGGGGGGATGGAGAGGCCCCCATCTTGTCTGAACTTCAGCTTCTATATTTTCTTACAACTTCTAATTCTAAGGACTGAATAAAAATGATTCTTACATTGTGGATTTCTTACTGCACAATGTTTTGTGTTCTTTTCCTTGTGTGTGTGCCAATAGCATTTGACAGAGTTATCATTAAAACTTCAGCATCATTAAAAATTCATTTCCAGAAAATACAAAATTTAATTTGCAAAAGAAAGAGGAATTCCTTGCTGAGAGAAACTGCTCTTTTTTTTTTTTTTTGCTTAACTATCTAGCAAATAAATGAAAGGAGTAGATGTACCTGTGGTAAAGTGGAAAATAACTATTGGAAATAAAACAATTAATCTCTTATCTGTGCGAAAGATAATTTGCCAGTTTATGAAAATATATTTACTTTTCTTTTTTCTTTAACATATCAATGGTAAAAATATTCCCTTTGCTAACAGGAGCTGAAGGGAGCAATGATGTTATACATATCATACATGAAAGAGTGAGAAGAGAATTTTGTGCTTTGACTGGCATTTAAGGGAAGGGGATGCTGATATGATCTGTAATTGTTATACTACACTTTTATTTGGTGTTATAAACTGACAAAACATTTTCAATAAATCTCACTAAAAGTGTTATAATCTATATGCTACATATTGTAAGGCAGAAACTATTGTGCACGTTGCTAGAAATGTTCCTAGGACAGGTTAATTCCTTTTCAGCCTCAGTTCCTGAGAGATTCAGTGGGAATGTTTATCAATTTTTTTTTATTCTGAATTACTGAGCAGGATGCAAATGTTACTGAGCAGGAAGCAAAGTCTGATTTTATATACTGTCTTGATGCAATTTGTGTATAATCATTTTCTTACTGTGTAGACAGCTGCAACTAGGGCTAAGTACTTTTTTGTTATGTAATTCAATGGTTTCTGAAAGTAGAAGAGAGAAAAAATCTCTGTGAGAATCTTTTAGGTACTAGAGATTCTGTGTACATTGCTTTTGCACTACACATTTTTTTTTCACTTCCTTCTTGAAAACTGTTGCATCACACTGGGTCTCCCTGTAAATGACTAAGTGGGACTACCTTAAATCACTTGTTGGACTTCCTGTAACTCTTATGTCAACACATGCAATAACATATTCAACATCTTAATTTTGGTTGCAAAAACAATCTCAGCTTTCTATACTCATACTCAGATGGCTTTTCTTACTTTTTTTCTTTTTTCTGTTTTTTCTTTCCTAGCAAAACCAATGATGCTAAGGAACTCTAACTGAGAAAGAAGATGGGCAGAAACAATAAGCAATATATGCAATAACATTTCTGACAAAATTTCTCTGCTTAGCTGCCTTCCTCTGAGACGATCTGAACACTCTATACTTATACATCTTTGCTCATGGATGAGCCACATTCGGCATCTTCAGCAAGGATACTCCATCACAGATAGCATCAACAACATTACTGTATGCAGTCTGCAACTTAAAGTAGCGTCCTTTGAAATAGGAGGTTCTGCTTGATAAGTCATTTTTGAACACTACTTCCACTTTGCTTCTCCTGTTTTCCTTCAATGGTGCTACAAAATATATACTAAAGCATTTAGTTAGCACATTTGCTTAGTCTGACTGTATTGAAAACCTTTCATTTTATATTTAAATATGACTAGATACAAAAATATACCTAAATCAAGGATAAGAGACAGAACTCAGCTCTCATGAGTTTCCATTCAAGTGTTCATAAACGGTTGCATTTAGATGTTTACATTCGGTGATTGTATTCAAATACGTCATTTCCTCATTCAGTCCAAAAGCATGCAGATTTTTACTTCTATCATTTGATTATAGAAAAATTATCAATATAGATAGTAGAAGCACATAATGTTGTATGTCAATGTTTTCTGAAAAAAACTGTGCAAATAAATTGAATATGCAAATCTTGAACTAATATAGCTCTTATTTATTAGGCCAAGGTGATGTTAGTTTAGCTTGACTGGTTTAGCACTTACGCTGTTTATATGGGTACACTTCGGGGATCTAGATTTGGGTCTACTTTAATAAATGGGTCTTCCTTTATAGATACGGAATCACAGAATCACAGAATCTATAAGGTTGGAAGGGACCTCTAGAGATGATCTGGTCCAACCTTCCCGCTCCAGCGGGCACACCTAGAGCAGGTGGCACAGGGTGGCATCCAGGCGGGTTTGGAGACCTCCAGAGAAGGAGACT
>JAUBOD010000016.1:481241-498472 GCA_032353885.1 Nothura maculosa
GTCCTCGGGCACCTCCCCTGCTCTCCAGGACCTCTCAAAGATGATGGAGAGAGGCTGAGCAATAACCTCAGCCAATTGCTTCAGCACTCTTGGGTGCATCCCATCTGGGCCCATAGATTTTTGAGTGGCCAACTTGCCTAAGTGATCCCTAAGCCAATCCTTTCCAAACAGCGGAAGACCTTCCTCTACCCCATTAATTTCTCTATCACTTGAGTCCTGCAATTCATGGGGAGCGGCCTTAGCAGTAAAGACAGAGGCAAAGAAGGCATTTAGCAACTCTGCCTTCTTGGCATCGTCCATCACCAAGGCCCCCTCCTCATTCTGCAGCCCACTAACATTTTCCCTCATCTTCCTCTTGCTGCTAATATACTTATAGATAAAGTTAGAGTGTGGTTATTTAACTTCCAAAAGTGAGGACCAGGAGATAAAATGGAAGGAAGACATACTATTCTTAAATGAATGGAAATAAGAATAGCTTAGTGCTAATTTTTCTATCACAAAAAGGGCAGAGCTAATAAGGTACTAAGCTAATAAGGTACTAAGGTGTTAATAAGGTACTAATAAGGTACACAGGTAATAAGGTAAATAAGGTAAGAATTTGCTACGAGTAGAATTTTGATATATGAAATCTACTTCTGCTAAGTATTAATTAGTTGACATGTAAGGATTAAAAAAAAAATTAAAAAAAAAAACACTAGAAGCTGAAAACAAATTCTTTTATGCAATTTGTTTTATATTCATTAGGTCACAGCCACACCTCTCTTGAACTGCTCTAGCTTGCCTGCATTGCTGATATCTTACAAGACCAAATTTGGGGTCTCAGGCAAAACTATATTGGAATGACAGCTGCTTCTAAATCTTTCATTGAAGGGTTTTCCCAAAGTCAAGAGCTTACGAAGCAGTCTGGAGTTAGTACTCAGGGGAAGCCCCAAGATTATGTAAGATTATGCCCAAATAAGAGATCATATATTTTTGGAGATGCTTTGGATTTGAAGATATGGGAGGAATGTAGGGTATGAAAAGGAAGGACTGTCACTGTTGGTGAGGACTTGGAGAAATGATCGAGAAGAAATAATTTAGAAAGTGGAACCTGACAGATTCATAGATGGATTATCAGTGGGTTTGAAATACTAACCTCACAGCCCAGGGATGAGCAGAGTTTCTAAAGTAAAGTTAAAATACCAAAATCTCATACTCTTTCCTGCAAAATTAAGTGACAGAATCAACAATGTATTTCACCTCTTAATTCTTGTCTCAATGGCAACTTTAGAATTTAAGAGTAGTTACAAGTAGAAACATTATATTAAATCTGGTATGATGATGAATAGAACTAATTATTTTCATCAGAGTTGGATCTGAAATAAAACTTGTCCAAACATTTCAAACTCTATAAGCTAGATTTGAACACTAGAGTTTGACTTCTAAAAAAGGCTTTGTGGTCCAAGAATTTGTGACAACCTGAACCTTTGCTAGCAAAAAGAAGTATTTCCATGGTACCACGGAGACTTGCTGCCATATAGTCTTAGAGCTAACATAAATAAAGATGACAGTGAATATTCACTGTGGCTGTGAATTACTGTAAGGTTGAAATGTATTAAATAGATGTGTTTATGTATAGTAGCAGTCAGAATATATTCTTTAAGCTCAGAGCAATTTCATAAATGGAGGCAGATGATATTGCGAGCAAAACCTAACTAGATTATAAAGACTTATTTAACTGCTGCAGTGCTCCTATGCATGGTATAGCTCTGTATTCTATTGAAATTAATGGGCCAGTCTCAAATATCACATTTACAGGACTAAAAGAACACAACTGAATTGAATGCATTAGTAGGAGCCATTAATGGTAATTAGCATTTTAATATAAATGCTCATTGATTGCTAGACTGATAACTACAGCATTCACGTCTAGAGACATTCTGCACCTGTTGATCTCATGACAATGAAAGTCCTTAGTAATTCCATCCTGATGCGAAAACAGAAGAGTCATAGTGTATGCAGTCTGCTCTGAATAGAGAGCAGTGCTGCTCAGCAGCAAGGTAAGCCTTGACTTTAGAGGTGATACACTAGCTTGAGTTGTGTAAAGTAATATGAAAAAGCATTACAGACTTGCAAGTGGAGGGGGAAAAAAAGCAGTGTGAGGGTCATAATGATTAAATAAAAGAGAACTGCGGGAATGGGAATACTAATAATGTAACTAGATTCTGCACAACTTGGCTAGTACTTTTTTCTCGTTATGTTCCAAGTTCAGAGGCAATTTCATTTGTATAAAGTATAAATAAATACATGTGCTTAAGTGTTTCCATATCACAGTACTTCTAAAGTGTGCCATATTGGTCTATCAGCTCCCTTTCATAGTATTATTATGTTCTTGTTTATTCCAGTTTCTCATTCCCATCCATATTTAATGCATTCAATGTATAAGGAAATATCTGTTTTTCTACAGAAAATCCATCTTTGATTAAATTAGCTTTTTTTAAATGACAGCATTACTTTGAACAAAAGACTATCTTCTAGCTGAATATGAAGTCTGCAATTTCATCTGAGTTGAAAATCCAGTTAATTTTTATTTATTAATGCATCAGCAACAGTTCTTCAAGTTAAATGCAGTCTATCTTCTTGAATGATGAATGTAGGTGAAATGAAAAATGAAATTCATGAAAAAATACCATGCAAAAATGTCATTGTTATTTAGTTTAATCATTATTTTGAAAAAAAAAAATATTTTGCAAAGCAGCATGAAGTCTAAACAAAGGTGCTCTATAAAGTGTATTGGTAGAATAACTGCTGCTTGTGACATTCTTTTAATGTGATTTTTGGGGGGAGTAGAGATAAAACTAACATCTTTCTTTACATATGTGAGCAATAATATCATTGAGATAGTATTTGCAAGAACTTTCTAAATTAGGCAACTTAATTCACAGGAATCTTTACATTCTTCAAATTATTTTTATGAACATTCCAGATTCTGTAAATAAGTAGATGGAAAAACAGCAAAACAAAGCTGATTTTTTTTGGCTTGGTATATGTTTGGTAGTAATTAGAAAGTTTTTTGGGGAAAAAGTGTATTCAGCTCTATTCATTTTACTCTGAAAAGCTGTTTGTTTCAAACAAAGGTTGGGAGTGGATCACCATGCCTCCATTGTCCTATTTGCCTGCACCCTGATGGAGCTTTTCAGCAGATTCCATAATTTGTCTTCATTCTTGACATATCCGTTTAGTCCTGTTTTTTTTTTTTTTTCTTTTCGCTTCTGCTTTTAATAGTCAACATGCGTCACGGCATGCCATGTATCTACTCACCATTTGTCATCTCTCTTCATTCATTTTTGTTCACGGCGTATCTGCCCTGGATTGCATTTCTTTGTTTGTCTTTGGTCTGCATGTTCACTCAGAACTCATTGAATTTTTCTCTCCATTCATTTGCATGTGCTGCATGTGAGCTTAGCATCCACATTTTTTTCCCCTATATTCTCCTGCCTTTGCGTCCATTCATTGCCTTCCTCTCATGATGGGAAACTTTGGGCTAACATCACCACCACTTGCTGGCAGTAAGCTGCAAAGCCATCAAGCTGAGTGTGTTGCCCTTACTAATAATTAAAGTCCAGATTTGATGGGGTACTTGTCTTTCATTCAAACTATAACAGCCCCAGGTCGTGACTGTAGGGCCAGATGACAGCGGGTGGGCTCCCTTGACTTTATGAGCTGACTTTGTGAGTTTTGAGGCTACAAGCCTACACTCCACGGAGGAAGAGAGTCAGGTGGTGGCTGCTTCTTGAACTCCAAAGCATTGCCCGAAGAGGAAGATGATGGCAGTCAGGGGCCATGAATTACTGTGGAGGCGATAGGAGAGGGTCATTAGGATTTATGGGCCAAACCCTGAGCTTAATTTACAGTAAGGACTTGCTCATTGTGGTATTTGGAATACAGTGCAGTAACTGTTGGGTCAAATGAGGTTACTCATTACTATCTCAGAGAATATCCTAGTAGAAGGTCCTTGAGCCATGTGATTTGGATCTCTGCTCCAAGCTGTCTTGGACTGAATTTATTGTGTTAGATATTACACAAAAACATATGAAAAGATGGTTACTCTTCCTTGCTGATGTATACAAAGCTTGGCTCTTACCTCAGATACTGAGAAAGCTACTCCAGAGCATTTCAGCAAATTTTATCTCTTTTACAGTTGTCAAAGTCATAATACTAGAGAGGTTAAAAAAATGCCCGGTATTAGATTTTTTTCAGTCTTATGAAAAAAAAAATCTATAGATTTTTTGTACTGAAAATCAAATCAGAAAACTTTTGTTCTGGTTTGGTTTCCAAATTTAGACCGGAAGTTTTAGTAAAGCATGTAAATCCTTTCACTAAATAAATCTGCATAAATTCTTCATTCCTGTATAACTTAAGCACATAGTATAAACTCTAGTGATGTAGAGTGTAAAGAGAATTTATTGGCTCTCGATTATTTGAAAAAGAAATAATGCTATCTGTCATGACAAAGTTGTTTCTAAGCAGACTTTTTAGTGATTTGCAGGAGTTATTTCTAAAATTGCCTTCTTCAGGACTTTAGCACAATAAATGATCCTGTTTTCTGAGGGAACATCATCCATCAGCAGTAATATACTTGCTTGGAGAAAATTCAAATCTATTCAAGTTTGCAGAGGAATCAACTAAATCACCTCCTAAAACATTTGTTCACTCTTTTGCCTTCTCTTGAGCTGAAAGTTGTACAAACTGTATGATATTTATGACTTGTAGATGATTCCCCATTTAGATGAAATGAAATTGGGATTCATTCAAAGCAGAAGTGTTATGAGTTATAAGCAGGAGATCTAAACAGAAAAAAAAGAAAGTTAGAAACCACTGGGAAACAATCCTTCTGGGATGTGCAGAGCTGCTAGCCGGTATGCAGTGAGGTTGAGGGGCCTAAAGCCATAGTTCACATCCTATTGCTCCGTTGAAGAGGTCTAGCTCTGGGAAGATTTTGTCTGTTCATTATCTACCTTTAGTATGGGGCAATAACAGTGTTGTTTCCTCTTTTCTGTTGAGTCTCGGAATACAGACTGAAGGAAGATTTGGATGCACCTTTTAAATATATCCAAATGAAATGTATATATCTATATTTTTTCATATATGGCTCAGCTCTTATGTTATCTTATGCATATACACCAAGTATCTTCTTTTTAAGAGTCCTGGATATTTTCCTCATAAGAGAAAATATTTCTTTATGTTTTTGCAAAACAAGACAAGGCAGAAATTATAACTAATCTTCTCTAGGAAGTTTAGAAAAGAAGAAAATAAGTCTAGAATGTTTAGAAAACCCTGTTTTTCTTTCATTTTGAATATGGATACTGTTTACTTTAAATGAAGGAGTGACTTGATCTCTCTTAAGTAGTTAAATATTAATGAAACAAATATATTGGAATGATCTATAACACATATCAACTTCTAAGAGATGAGCACATAAAGAAATGTTCATTAAAGAGCTTGGAATGATTCTTGGAAAAGTTCTGTACAGTCAATACACCATGCAGACTCAAAGTCTCCATTAGAAAACCATATCAGGAAGGCTAATTGAACAGTTCTGCTACTGAAACCAATGTGTATCAGAATAATGTGAAAAATATATTCTATTAGCAAATGAGTAGGTTTTTTTTCTCCAGAAAGCTTTATTTCCTCTATTAGTGTTTAATAAAGTCTTGCTGAATCTTGCTGAGAAGTATAGCATTTCAGACCCAACTTTCTGATATGTGCTGGAGAATTTGCTGGTATTAAACGACTGCTGTGAGAACTGTTGTGAGATCTGCATAGAGGCTAAGCCACAAAACGCATGGAGAAAGAGGGAAAGTCTCTTTGACAAATTATTTCTTATGCTCTGTTCACGGGCTAATATAGGAAGCTTTTGTAGCAGAAGTAGTGATGGAAATGGCTTTATTTCTTCTACTGCCCCTGGCACCAAGCATGCTGCTGTAGAAGTGCTTCTGTAAAGGTATATGGGAGGGCACAGTGTATCCTTTACCACATGGTTAAATACCCATTGATGATCCATTTCTTAGCATCTATGTATTGCATTGAATGTGCAGCGATGTCACCACCAATGTAATGAATCTACTTGGGGAACAACTGCAGCTACTTGCAAGTCCTTGTATCCATGGCCTCTTAATCCAGGCTTGTATGGGACAGTTTGAAAATGTGCTGTGATGTACAAAAAAAAAAAGTAGAGGAGAGTTTAATTGTTTGGTACATAGTTCTGTAAAAGTAGGCAAAGGCCAAGGGAAGACAAGACTGACTGAGAAACATAAGGATTATACCTAGTCATACTGTATCAAATAGAAATGAGACTAACACAAGCACCCTGTCCTTTGGGAATGATTGAAATGGCGACTTTTGTTCCAGGGTGATGAAAATATGTGTTTTGTTCAATTGTGACTGCTGCATAGGTAATAAAATTCTTGTCTGGGCTACACTTTGGAAGATGAAAGAACACAGCCCTTGTTTATGTTTACTCATAATATGCTATGATGTAAGCCAGGAAGTGAACCTCTCTCAGAAACTCCCTTTTTCTCATCCCAATCCATAATCCTTGGCCTTAAGTAAAACCACTTCAGACAACTCAATAAAGCCAGGGCTTGTCCCATAAATCAAATTCCCAGAGTAGACATCTGAACTAATTGCTTAAGCTGTATGCTGATTACAGCCAATTTTTTTTTTTGAGACCTCATCTCTCTGTGCTGTCACACAGAAAGCAGGTTGTGTTTGCCCTTTTTTTCTTTCTTTCTTTTTTTTTTCTTTTTCTTTTTTTTCTTTTTCTGTTTCCTTGGGAAATTGATACCAGGAACCAAAAACGCAGTGGATGAGATTATAGTCCTTTCAAGATCATCAAGCCCCTCCAGTGCAAAAATGTGCTTTCATTTACAGAAAGCTAATGTGGTGCTTGTAGGGGAAACGAGTAATGTGAACTCCCATGACCCAGCCTTTTCCTGCCTTGCTTTCTTCCTGGCAGAAATATGTGCCACTCGTTTCTTTATTTCAACTGCCAGAAGCTGCCACAAGGTCTTGACCCACTTAACTTGCAGATCATGACACCTTTTTATGGGCTTCAGGGCTTGTTTTGTCTTGGTTTTTGTTTTTAATCAGATGAGATGAAGACACGGATGACAACAGCACTGAGTGTCTTAGGCAGACAGTAGAGAGCAGGTCTGGTCCCCTACAGCTGAAGTAGTTTAGGTCACTGGCAAAAAGTTTATTTTCTTTGCAGTAAGTTTGATTTACAGAACTATTTTTCCCTTTATTGAGTCATCTGCAGTGATTTCACTTCACATCTACAGTCATGGATTAGGATGTGAAAACCTGTGTGTAGATTTTGTTCATTGTATTTGTTTAGTGTAGAAATTCTTTTAGATGCTTAATAGTCTTCAGGGGAAAAGATGGTCTAGTCAATTCAAGATAGGGTATTCAGTTGTGCACATGGGGCAATATCTGGTGGTAATTCGTAAGAAGAAGAGTCAGTTTATTCTTACTGCATTGTGAAATTTCATGGAATGATTGTGAAACTTGAGAGGGATTAGGATGCTTTAGTTTTTACAGAACTGAGGCAGGAAAAGCTGCTTATTTGATTCATTTTCTCCTGTACATGCAATAAGATTCTTTTATTATTATTATTATTTTCCATTTAGATACTGTAGAAGAGTCTACTGAAATGTCTAGTATGTCATGGGAGTAGTGCTTGTTTCCCACGGAGCAGTTATTTGATGAATTGCAGTCACGGGAAGACATTTATTGCAGACATGCAGATTTTGTCAGATGTCTGGGCAAATCCTTTACCAGAGGACAGATACAAGGGGTATACTTGTTCTTTTGGGTAGATTTGTGCTTTCCATTAGGAACAGAGAAGCCAAACCAAAAAGTTCCTTATTCTTTAGTTGTATTTGAATTACATCCTGCAAGTTACTCTAAGGGGGAGAATGAGGAAGCTTGACTACAATTTGAGGCTGAGAGTTACTGCAAGTTACTACTTAGTCTCTTTTTACTTGTTCTCTAGTATGACTGATGGATTCTGAATGAGAATACTATAAAATGAGTCACAATTTGACAGTGTTAAAATGCAATGTGACAAAACTTAAATATGACACATGTAAATATAAAATATATAAAAATATATATTTTATCTATACATATATTTATGTCACATATAAATGTGACACATGTATATGGGCATCACTATAGAATATGTTGTCTGAAAATTTAGAGATTTTGATGCACAAAATCTGCTTTCAATTTTCTACTTGTTGAAGTCCTTGTCAGTCTATATTACATTTAATTTGTTGCTTCCCTTAGATACCAAAAAATCACTTTGGTATCAAAAAAGAAAATAATTATTAAAAGAAGATCCCATCTGTCTTACATAGCTGATTGAACTTTGCGGTGTAGTGGAAATAACGAAACTTGGGTTATTTTGGGTTCCAGTGGTTGATATCTGTGCTAAAAAGAATAGATACGATTTTAAGGGATGTGACCTTCAGTCTCAGCTTCACTTACGAAGTGTGTAGCGTATTGTTTTGGAATATAGATCTCTTTGGTCTCAGAATATAGACATAAAAATAACAATTTCCCTTATATAAATACCACTAATAAATAAAATAAATTACAGTACTTCATTTACAAAATGATGAATGAAGCTTCCCTAAAAGTGCATGTAAATTATTTTTTAATAGAACAAGATTTCTTTTATTATTTCTACTACATTATCAGATACTGAACTATAAAAGCAGTAAAATACAGTTCTTCACTTAGAAGAATGTGGTGATACTCCTGAGATGTTTAGGATGTTAAACACGCTTCATTTAGATTAAACCTGTGAACTAGTCTTAGTAAAAATAGATTTATGGGGTAAATATGAACAAGTTTGGGTCAAGTTCTAAAGCAAGTTTCAAAGACTTTAAAAACATTCAAATGGATATGTTGTGAACATGTAGCTGCATGAAATAAAATTATAGGCCAATTTCTCTGAACAGAAACAGCAAAATAACTTTCTTATAGATTTCATTGAAAAAGCTGAAATCAATTTTTGTCATTTTTTTCAAAAATACTGAGATGATAGCCGATGTCTATTTTGTTCTTTCCTATAATGGGCTTTTTGGCAGCATCTGGGGATTTCAAGTGTGTTTTCCTTCAGAGTGTTAAATGGAAACTTCTGGACAGTTCTCCTTTTCTATGGTGATTTTTGTTGTTGTTTATGTTTTTATAGTCCCTTTATTTTTGGTTCATCTATCCATCACTAATCAAGGAATTCTTATATCTCTTAGGAATTAAATGATCTAATAGTGTTGAATTTAGTGACTGTAACACATATTTCCACTGCTGAAATTTTTGACAAATATGTGTATCTAAACAAAAATCCCAAGCTCCTGTACTTGAAAAACATCTGGAACTGAGTTGTTAAGGGCTAGATTCAAAATGGGCTAGATTCAGAAGGAGGACTTGGGATGCATTTAAATTTAATGAATATATATTTATATAAAAAATCAGCCTTCATCTATGCTTGTGCTCACACAAATATTGTTTACCTCAAAGCTCCCAAATGTTGCTTTAGTAGTGCTTTTTTTTTTGCCCCAGCAGTGCTGACCAGCTATATTTATAGTATAACTTCCTCCATGCAAACCTTGCTGCTTTATAAAGCACAGTGTGGTGATCATCCTTTCATATGTGATTAAGTCCAACAAAATACAAGGGTAAGGTTTTCAGTTCAATAATTTCTCTCTCTCTCTCTCTTTTTTTTTTTTTTTGTGGCAGCTTGGCTATGAGAGGAGTAACCTCTTGTAGGAAGAATGAAGGAGAATGAGGTGTGCGTCATTGCTTTAAGGCATTCTTAAAAGTAATTTGTAATAACTTGTGAGCTGTTAGAGGAAATGGGTAAGTGATCTGTATTTCATAGGCCATAGAATCATAGAATCCTTAAGGTTGGAAGGGACCATTAAATGTATCTATTCCAACTCCTCTGGTCACACAGGATCACCTAGAGCATGTTACATAGGATTGTGTCCAAGTGGGTTTTGAAGATTTCCAGAGAAGGAGACTCCACAAATTATCTCGGCAAGCTGTTCCAGTGCTCTGTCACCCTCACTGTCAAGAAACTTTTCCTTAAGTTCCTGTGGAACTTTCTCTTCTTCAGGCTGAGCAGACCTAGATCTCTCAGCTTTTGCTCTTAGGGTAGATGTTCCAGGCTCCTGATCATCCTCATAGTCCTGTGCTGAACTCTCTCCAGCAGCTTCACATCCCTCTCTTGTCCCGGGGATCCCAGAACTGGACACAGTACTCCACATGGGGACTCGCCAGGGCGGAGTAGAGGAGGATGATCACCTCTCTTGACCTGCTGGAGACACTGTTCTTAATGCACTCCAGGATCCCACTGGCCGCCTTTGCCACGAGGGCACATTGCTGCCTCATGGTTAACTTGTCATCTACCATGATGCCTGTGATTCTCTTTCTGCAGAGCTGCTCTCCAGAAGGTCACTCTCCAGCCTGTACTGGTGTCTGGGGTTGTTCCTCCCCAAGTGCGGGACCTTGCACTTGCTTGTTGAACTTTATGAGGTTTCTCACCACCCAGTTGTCCAGTCTATCCAGATGCTTCTGAATGGCAGCACAGCCCTCTGTGGTATCAGGTATTCCTCCCAGTTTGGTATCACCAGCAAACTTCTTGAGGGGACACTCTGTCCCTTCATCTAGATCACTAATGAATAAATTGAACAGGACTAGACTGAGGACTGATCTCTGTGTGACTCCTAGCCTACCTACAGGCCTCCACCTGGACTGAGCGCCACTGATTCCCACCCTCTGAGCTCTAGGTGAGCTCAGTGAGCCTCTCAGTGCGGCCATGACTGTTATGGTGTGGGCTGTCATACTTTGCATTTCCTGGCTGAACTGAATTCCTGAATGTCATCACACCTGAGCTAGGAGAAAACTCATCTCCAGTTTGAATGCTATCTTTAGGTCCAGGATAAGGCAAAATTCACATCTTAGATCCACTTCTTACTCATCTTCTGAGTAAAGGAGAATCTGTATCCAGATGATGTGGCCCAAACTTGTACCTAATTGCAGCCTTTCGGACTATTTACACATGCACTGATTAGAGATGCATAGGTCATATGAGGCCTCCTTTACAGGAAGGAGTAAAAGCTCATGTCAGGAGGCTGACATTTAGCAGAAGGCTTGGTGCTTGTGGTGGGGTGGAATAGAGCTCTAAAGGGTGTGGGAAGCAGTAAATGGTTTGAAGTGATCAACTAGCTAGGTTTCTGAAGTAAGCATGGCAGGAAATTGTTGCTGTTGTTTATGGAACAGCTGCTCTAAGTAGGTATTGCTTCCAATGCTGTGTGCCTTTGCCTGAGTGTCTGTTGCCTTTTCCTTAAAATTGCAGCTGTGGATGACAAAATTACGTGTGACTGTAGACAGTACATGCTACTTGCAAAGAATTTACAGGAAACATTATTTTTCTCAGAATCTTCTCTATAAAGTGGAAAATAATACAACAGAACAACTATTACAAATGCATAATGGTCATGCATTCCTGTTTCTTTTGTCCTTTCACATTATTTTTAGAAGGTTTATTTGATACGAGCATATGTCTTTTTTTAAAAAAAAGACCAACATCTGTATCCGCTAAGAGGAAAAGATTTCTTTGGTGGGATATGCTCTTGGGAAACAGATTTTTCATTTCACTTTGTTTCCTCATAAATGAATGTTTTCACTGTACATTCAACCTTGTTTGCATCTGAAGTCAACTAAAGATTAGTCACTGACTAATTATCTAATCTAATGAAAATAAGACTGAAATCCTGATACCTTTAAAAGAGAAACTCAAGTGAATGTACAATTACCACTATGGGAGGCATGTTATTGTTAGTTGCCTTTTCCTTCCATCTTTTAAGCTCCTGAATTGTGCCATGAACAAATTCTATTTATTTTTTTTCTAAAAACTCATTTGAAATGCTTCCTTTCAAGAGTATCAAAACCTAGATCCCCACCAAATAAATGTAGATGTTAGAGAAGTCTTCCCAGCTGTGACATGTTCTGGATTTACTAGCGCTAATTGTTTTAGTGTAATTCTTGTGAAACAAAGGGATCTGTTTTGGAAAGTAGGTCATGTGAACAGAGAGCACAAAAAGAAATACAACCAAACCATCCAGACAGTGTGTTTTCTTTCATATTAAATTTTAGACACACACACCTGCTCTTGTAATCACTCATGTTTTCAGAGATAAATCTACCACACGGAATTGTTTGTGCATTACAAGTAGCCATTTAGTAAAACTCATTACTGATCCACACAATGAGACATTTGACATTATGTCATTATTTGATGATTTATGCATTAAAATGTTGACATAAATTGTTAGTGTTAACAGTTGTTCCCAACAAGTCACCCAGAGTCAAAAGATAACTGAACCTTATCTGGTTAATCCTAATTAGTGGAACTCCAGAGGAAAAAAAAAAAAGAAAAGAAAAAAAGGCAAAATACAATATTTAACTGCTCCTACAAACTTACAGAAATTAAGGATATTTGGCTGCCCAATATGTTGCTTAGCCATTGGTTCATGCTTAATGAAATCATTTATACCTAGTTTTTCACAGTCTTTTTTTTTCTGATGAAAAAGATCTATGGAGAGCAGATAACTACAAACAGCTATCCATGACCTAAGAAGTTAATATGTGTTAACTGCTGTGTGTATACATAAATACTCACTTCAGCAGGGCGACGATTTTGACTTGTGTTTGGCAGCTGCAATAATCAGTGGTAACTGTGTACAGTGGTAAAAGTGTACCCCCAAAACTGTGTAAGTGAGGGTGATTTAATAAGAATGTGTTGTCAGAACTGACACACACAAGGTTTGTGTGCACTAGCAGAAAAAAAAGAAGTGCCTTTTTATGTATACATTTATGTAATACATACCAAACAAATCTTCACTGTCATCAAAATATAAAAACTTTAAAATATAACTAGTTCAATTACTGGATTGTGTATAGCTCTTTTGCACTGACTAATATGTGCCTTGAGTCAGCAGTGGCCTGTGACCTAGCCCAAAAATCTAGCCTAAAAAAACAAATTTTAATGAAAATATTAGAAGAAATTTAAAACAACTAGATTTGTTTTAAAAACCAGGCTCTTATTCTCAGGAAGTCCCTGCTATAAAAAGAATATCAAAGTTATTTAGTGATGTGCAGTTTTGGCCAGGTGAAGAGAGGCTGCAACTAATGCTGAATCCTCTATGGGAACTTCTGAGGACATGTCTATGATAAGATGGAAGAAGCTAAGGTGCTGCTAACAAGTTGGTAAGTTCTTAAGATGGCAAGAGATGGCATAATCTGGAAAGATCAAGTAACTAAATTGAAGAATTTTAAAAGCTTTAGTAACACACAGAAAAAAATGCATGAAATTTTACCTCAGAAAGAACCTTTTTACTAAGGAGGTTCCCTGAATAGGGTCTTCAGGTAGTGGTCTTCAAAGAAATGAAATAAAATTGAGGAATGTTTCCCTGTGTTTCTCTGGAATAATGTGCACTGGAAAAAAAGTTATTGTTCTGATTATATTTTTCCTGGATGTAGCATTACTCTAGAAGGACTAGAATGGAAGGAAATTTTTAAGAATATTCCTCATAGGTTGCCTAAAATTTGAAGCATCTTTTTAAAAACAGATTTTTCTTAAAAGAATGAGCTAAAAGCATGGTATACATAATTTTACCTGTGTTGCTTTTTTACATAAAATTATACTTCATTTGCAATTTTTGTCATAGAAAGTAGAAAACTAATATACAACTCTATGTACCCCCCAATTAATATGTCACTTTTAGTAGTAGCTTTTGTTCATAGTTTTATTGTAACTTCAAATAAATGCTATTCTGTCATCATCATCATCATTATTGGTGATGTTTAGATGTTTAGATGTTTCATATTAAATAACTGAGGAAATGGCTAGGAAAATGAGTGTCGTTACAGTGCAATTTTTATAAACCGGTTATGACTTCTTTTTACAACTTTTTTTTTCCCAGAACAGCACATGGCTTGTTGCCATATAGGTTTTGGTTCCTTGGTGAATCACTCTTTAAGGAAATCCAATTTGTGAAGTATGATTTGAGATCCTCTATTTTGCTTTTTTTTTTTCCTTTTCAATATTATTCTTTTAAAGGTTATCTTGTGAATTAAAAGGATACTTTTACTCAAAAGAGAAATACCAGTAACCTACCCTATTTATTCAAGCCAAGAGATTGAGCTTCATTTGCCATAGAAAGTGCATTTGAGAATGCAAATTAAGAATTTTAGGAATTGCACATTGAGGAATACTTTGGGGGAAGTGGGAAGGAGATGGAGACTAGAATAAGAACACTGTGGTATTAGTTGTAGACTATATGTAGTAGTGGTGAAAGTAAGGTAATGATAGAATTTGAGGCCAAAGCCAAATTGCTTTTCAGTAAATATAGTAACAACTTATAGGTACTGATTTAGGCTCCTTTTAGACCTTGCCACTTTATCTTGATAATAAAAAGCTAAAATTTAAAAATTTCCTTTGCTTCACAAAAATTACCTTCTCTGGGAAGGCTTTTCCCTATCAGTTGTGATAATGTTGTAGGCACTGCATTTTTTTTTTAATATGTTGCTTTGACTCAAGTCACTTAGAGGTTTAAAAAACACTATAAGAATATATCACTTCTACATTAAAATAGTATTCTCTACACAAACAAGTGTAAATTCATGCATGATAGTATCACTTCAACAACAGAAGGGTGAGGAAGCACAAAAAAAACCCAGTAGCATTGCGATAGTATCTGGTGGATAGTATCTGATTTCTTTGCAGTTCTTTTCAGTGCGTATTGTTTTGTTCTTTTTTGTTGCCTTTTCAACAGTTTTGTTCTGTTGAAAAGGCTTGGCTAGGCAGCAGGCAAAAGCCTCTTTGTGTGCCAGACTTCCCTGTTTTCTAGCTTGGAAGAAGGAAGACAGAGTTGCTAAAGGCTAACAGGAGAAGTTTCTAGAGTGGAGAGCTGCAAAGAACAAGCGAGTGGCTAGGCAGAAAGCTACATAAAAATGTTTTTTTCTTCCCCTAGCAGATTAACAGAATTACAGAATCACAGAACGGTTAAGATTGGAAGGGACCTCCAGAGATCACTTAGTCCAACCCCTGCGCTCAAGCAAGGACACCTAGAGCATATGGCACAGGGTAACATCCAGATGGGTCTGGAAGATATGCCGAAAAGGAGACTCCACAACCTCTCTGGGCAGCCTGTTCCAGGGCTCTGTAACCCATTCATGAAGGTTTTCTGCAGCCCAAGAACCTATTAGCAGAGAATAAATTGCTGAGGTGAAAGACTTTTTATAGGAACTGCATCTTTCTGTGTGAAACCACTTAATGTAAGCTTAGCTATATACTTTGAAAGAACATTATCTTGCACAACCTTGGAGCCTTGCTAGAACTGCTCAGCTAAATCCTCTCAAAATTGACTCTTCATAAACTATACGCTGCCCTTGCTTGGGACCTAGCATAATTCTTGCTGCCGTATCTAGAGATGTTCTTTAAGTGCTTAGGAGAACAAAACTGCGAACTTGTGTGCTACCCAGTGCTACCCATCATGTGCAGAGAATGCTCCATGCTGAATATTACTACAGAAAGTCTAAGAGAGTAAAGGAAAGGTAAGATTAGAGACAGAGAAAAAGGAGCAAATTATTCTCTTTTACCCCATCTTATAACTATTTCGATAGTCACATATTGTTAGGGCCCAGCTATGAATGAAGGACAGTGAGTGCTAGCAATGTAAGTTTAGAACAACTGCAATCAACTGTATTTGTGTGTATTCGTACACACACTTACATACATGTCTCTATTTATTACTACTTCAAAATTCTGTTCCTCACATCTTAATTTCACAGGTCGATAAGAAAATACTTTTTGAAGAACATCTTTACTTCATTCCTGTAGGCAGGATGTAAACCAACTTTTGTAGAGGGAGGATCTCGAAGAGCTGTCTAGTGACTTCTACATACGCTCATTCTTTTTTAAAAATATATATAGAAATATTTTTAATTATAAGTACATTTTAAGACTATTTTCATATATAATTAATTTAATTACATTTATTTTACTAATTATCTAATAAACTTTTTGACCACATTGATACTAATTTGGTGAAGAATATAAACACTCATAATATTTAATCCATAAAATAATTTCCTATGGATTGAGATATGATACTATTTAGAGATAGCGGCAAAGCAAATAACAGGCAGTGCCTGATACAACACTGACTATGTATTTTAAAATACCACTCCTTTTCACATCAAGGAAAGGATTTTGACTAGAAATTGTCCATGAAATATTTCTTATACTCTATGGTACTCTTCTGTTTAAAATAAATAATATATTCTCATGATCAACTGCTTAACCACAGTTTCCTATTTATCGTCCAATATATTTGCAAATCAAGTTCAAATTCTCATATTTCTTCAAAAACAACATTAATGTTCTTATGGGTATATAATCTGTGTTTTTGAAATATGAATTTTGTCATAAGTGGTTATGTACTCTTCTATAGTATTTGAATGTAAAAGGCTGCTTTGGCAGGATAGCTTTCCCTTTCACGTTTCAAAATCAGGAAAGAGCTGACATGTCTTTCATTAGTATTTGTTATCTTTGTTATTCATTGGCCCAAAAATCTTAAAACATTTTTTTTTCTTTGATACTTTCTTGTCTATACATGTTAGTCTTCTCCTAGAGAGCTTTAGATAGTATCTGCTTTAGATGTGCTACTTCCTGAAATAAATTCAGCTCTGGATTGAAATGTAATTGGTCTTATTCTAAATTTCAGAAATAGTTGATAAAATATTCATCTTCTTACCAATGACAGATGAATCAGAAATGAGCTGTCATTAGTAGTTTTGAATTCCACAAAGTTAACTCCAATAATAAGCTCTTCTATTTAGAAAAAATATTGTTCCTAAGTATTTTGAGCTGAAGAAATCAAACCACTTTCTTTCCCCTTAAGATATTCAGGTAATATATCATTTTCATCATCTTAAACATGCTGACTCTTAACTTTTGGCTGTTCTTTGCAGAACTGTGCATTGTTGGCTTAGGAAATTCATCATTTCAGGAGTGTGGTGGAACTTGGCACTGAATATTTGACTTGCTGGAGAGCAGCCCCGCAGAGAGGGACCTGGGTGTCATGGTGGACGACAAGTTGACCATGAGACAGCAG
>JAUBOD010000016.1:498572-544201 GCA_032353885.1 Nothura maculosa
CAGGGGGGTTGGACTAGATGACCTCTAAGGTCCCTTCCAACCTTACACATTCTATGATTCTATGATTCTATGAATATCCCAGCACTTCGCGCAGTGTCAGGATCGGCCCCTTGCATGGATGTGCAAGGGGTTGCATGTGATGGCAAGACAGATGAGCTCCACTGTTATCTCTTGTAACCACTGCTTTGGGGCTTTTCTTAAAGAATGCACGTGTGAACATGTGTATGTATGTGCACATTACACATTAATCTGAGATGCAGAGACCACAGAGTTTATAAGACAAAAATGTAGAGGCTGGATGACTGTAGTTAAGTGCTTTGCTCTCAAGACAGTATCATGTACCTTTGCATAGTATTGTGTTGAGATAGACTGTGGCTTTTCAGTGCCTTGGTGTCTCTTTCTCTATTTTTATTTAGTTCCTTTTGGAATGACTCGGACCATTCCCTTAATGTTTAAGGAGCTAATCAATAAATCTTATGCTTTATTCGGTACAGTGAGTTTAATTTTTTATTGGATATTATAAAGCAAAATTTTCATTTCTGAGATTCAATTTATCTTCTTTTAATGTCTTTGTTAGTGTTTTCCAAACACTTTTCTTCCTTTTGGTTTGGGATAGTTTAATCCTATTGTAAACACGCCATTTTGATCGATCCAAATGGCTGAAGTGCTTGTCTCTCACATCTGTCCCTTATGCTCTGCCTTGCAGTATTTATTCCATGCTCATCTTATCTATACCCTGTGCCTTCATTTTTCAACACTTCTTGCAAACATTGGTATGACACATGTATATTCTGGGGTAGATGAAAATTTTGTGTTTCAGGAAAAGTGTATATATACCTTGCTTGAAAATACCATGATATTAAATACATGATTTTGTGCGTGTTTTCAAAATTATGCCTTTTCTTTCAGAGCCTGGTATGGGTCATGTTAATTTGCTCCCCAAGACATACACTTAGGGAGAGTAGACCATAGTGGAAGAAGAGAAATAGCAAAGGCTTAAAAAAATAAAAAAGGCAAAAAACCAGCTAAAGCTATAGAGTAATTCTATTTAGAAGCACGGGCCTTTTCTGGGTTCAAATTACAGAAGAGTCTTTATAGTTTCTTTACAAAAGATTCTTAACAGATATCTGTTTTCTGATGGTTTCTGCTAAATGAAAGCACCTTTAAAGTGTTTGATCAGGCCTTGCTGAATGAAAGATAGGACCATGAGCAGTTAAGTGCAAGTGTTGTAGAATGTTTCTAATATTTTTCATTGCTCCTAAAAGGAAAATAAACCTGATCCTAAATGGCCATGGTAGTTTATAATCACTTAAGACAATGACTCCATCTATTCTGTGTATCTTCTACCAGGATTAAGCCTGAATGACTGTTGAGTCTCTCATGACTTTTAATTAGGCTGAGAGTGAATGCAGCCCCTCCTCCCCTCCTCCTTCAATAGCTCTTTTTTAATTTTTTTTCTTTACTGTAGAAAGGTTGATGAAAAGAAGCTGAAGAGCATAAACCTAACTGCTCAGCACTTTTTCCTAGCCATATTTTCTCAAGCGCTTATCCCTCATTCTTTTCTGTCTCACTGATGTCGCTTGCTTTACCTAAGCTTCCAGCTTTGTTACCGTACATATAGTGAGGGCCAATAGTACTTATATTGTTTGCTTTGTAATGCCATGAAAAAGACTTAATTGTTCATGTGCTTTCAGTAGGCTTTCTGAGTAGAGGTTCCTATTAAACAACTTCTAAAAAATTGGCTGGAGGCAATGGCAGACACAATAACAACCAAACAGAACAACAGAAAAAAGGTTAAAGAAGTTTCAGGGTCACATAGTTAATACACTGCAACAAATGTTAAATTCATTTAATAGATTGTAAGGCTCAGGATAGCAAAAAGAATCCTTTATTACACTGTGCAAGCATATTTGTCTTTCAGTAACCTCCTGTCTATGTAACAAATTAAACGAGACTTGTCTGCACATGAATATGCACACATACAAGAAGAAAAAAGTGATTATTAATTGTATATGCTTGTTAATTTATAATTATAACAGCAGTAGACTACTGCTGTAGCCACCTTTTATTCAATTTGGTACCCGTGAAACATCAGTTTTGGATGTTTAGGCCCGAAAAGCTAATATGTGGCTCATGTTGGCATATATCATACAGTAAAGGTTGCTAATTGCTTGAAACTCCTTACTGAAAAGGCCTATTTTTTCAAGTAACTGCTAAAAAAAGTTATATATATTAGGTCAGGGAGAGTAAAAACTTCCTTGTAACTTTAAGAGTAAAAGTTGCCAAATCTAACACATAGACACTCCTTTCCCAGTCTCACTGACAATTCCTTTCTTCCTACCTATAATTCCCATGAAGGATTATCTCAGCACAAATTTTAGATTTCTTCCTAGACTGTTCATCGGTGCTGTGGCTAGAGCAAGAAAACACAAAGCAGAGAAAAATGGTAGAAAGCCTGTTTTGCTGAATGGAGAGAAAGAATATAGAGAAAAGGTGTAATTTAAAGTTTTCTACTGAAGGAGAAAAGGAGCAGGCTGCAAAAGCCATAAATAAAGGCTGAAGCGGAGACTGTTTGAAAACAAACAAAAAAAACCCAAAATTTCAGGACTCAGGATTTCAGGATTTTCTGTTTTAAATATTTACAATAATAAAGTAGTATTAGCAAAGTAACTAGTATTAGCAAAGAAACATGCTTCCAATGCAATGCTTCACTGAGCTTATAAACTTGCCTGTACAATACAGATTTTAATCTGAAGATTCAATAAGTATTAGTTAATTAATAGTGAAAATTGCTTTCTTCACTAACTAGTAAAATATGAAACAAATTAATACATTTTTGTGCAAAATAAATAGCTACCAAAGTCTGCTAACATAGTGTGTTGTGGTCTTTGCCAAAGGAGCAGCTGTGGCAAAGCTGGAGGATCCTTTCAATGAACCCTAAAGTTCTGCTAGGGGAAGGACAAAGCAGCAAAGGGTAGTTCAATCAGATGTGATGTCCTCAGAAAAGGAGGAAAATGAACATGAATGTTCAGGATGAATAAAGCAAATGAGGTTAGAGGTGATGAGAGAAGATAAAGATATTATTGCCATCAAGTCACCTATTCCTCAGGTAATAAGTATTTCAAACCAAATGCTCATAGCTGTGACATCTGGAAATAACTTTGTAATAGAAAGAGCTAGGAGAGAAGAGCATGAATAGAATGATAATACATTTCCTATGTGTAGATTAAGAAATAATTAATTCTTTTCCAGGGTGGTACTGGATGAATGTCAAGGCACTAGTAGAAATGGTAAAATAAGTTTTCCACTTAAATTCCCAGAGAGTCTAATATGGTAACTGTGCCCACTATATCCATTTTTATTTTTAGAGTTGCAGGAATTGAGTGTTGCATGCATTTGGGGCAATATGTGATTGGTGATACATCAGAAAATATAAGCAGTTCTGTTCCAGAAAATCCTAAGCAGTAGGTAATTTTTCATTCCTTTACATGAAACTGATGCTATAAATCTAAGAACTTTTATTTCCTTATGCTAAGAGGAATTGAGTACAAAATCACAGCCTGGAGCTCAGTAATTAGGTCATTCGCCTCGTATGGGAAATTGGTTCTGGGTGTTGTTTCCCAGACTGTTTATACAATTTATTTTAAGTGGTAATTGGATAAAAGAGAGAGAAGTCCAGGTATCCTCAGTGAGTATGCCTCTACCACTCCTTTATAAGGTTGGAGATCGCAGATATCTCAGAATTTTTAACAGCTGACTCTGAGAAAAACACTGAAGCTGTAATGTGAATCTGTCAGAGAAGAACATTAGAAATGAAGATCTCAAGGACATTGCACTGCCACATTTTATACTGACTATTCAGCATGCTGGCTATAGTGAGCATTACACTAGGAATGGACTGTTCTGCCTGTATATTGCATAAGTACCTGAGAGACTCATCTCGGCAATGCCCAAGTCTGGTCCTTGGTGCAGTCAGCTAATTTTGAGGAGTTTTCCCTTCTCTTCCTCATATCAGAAAAATAATGTCACATTTGGTTTTGTCTTTGTTTCTAATAAACAGTGGTGCTTTCATAAATTATATCTGTTTGTTTAATCTTTATGTGTTCTATGTACTAGAGGAAAAAAGTCTGTTATGTGAGAAATGTTCAGATTCTGACTCTTTAGCTAAATAAAGATGACTGATGAGCAAGTGAAGTTTTGTAATATCTTGAATAAATTAACCACATATCGATACAATTAAAATTGAGCCGATTTTCTGATTTGTTGAGCTTAAATCTTAGTCAAATCGAATTACTAAGTGGAAAGTAAAGGAATGTAATGAAATTACCTCAGAAAAAAGAGTACTCAAGAGTAATAGAATGGTTTGTAGAATATTAGAGAAAATGTTATCAGCAGTATTCTTTGGTAAAGCTGAAGAAAAAAAACTGAAAATGTTAAACCAAGTGTTAGAATAATTATGAGATTGTTTTTTGTTTCTAAACAGTATATATTTATATGAGAAAAGTAAAGGATTGTGTGTGGTTAGGGGAAGAATGCACAGTCATATACAGTGAATGGTCTTGCTACTTTAATCATTTATAAAAAAAAGAATTTTTGGAAGATACAATTAATTGTATGTACTTTAAAAATATAAATACATGCATCTTAGACATCCCTTAGGAACGAAGAAAGTTTTTCTAATCTAGAGATTTTTGTATTACTTTACCAGGTCTTGACTGCTGAGTTGTCCTGCTGTTGCAGGCTGAAGTTATGTCATCTAATCAACATCTTCACATATTTAATTTTCAACATGTCTCTACTTAACCTATAAATCTACTGCTTACTGTTAGCCTGCCTAGTATTTCAACAGTTGGTTGTTGTGACTTCAAGGAGCTGTGACTAACATTTCAGTTATAAGAATGTATAGAAGACTTGCTTGTAGCTTTAGCTACTAGAGCCCTTACCAAAGACATTATTCCTGCTTCTGAAGAGGGAACATTATTACATTGTCAGCCAAGCAGTCTCATGTATCCTGAAATCCTGGGTCTGCTATTTGTTTTCCTCATAATAATTATTGGTCAATTAAGTTAGTCCTAGAAATATAGAATTAGTTTATTGACTTGAAATGCAAATGAAACAAATTAGCTGTTACTTTGAAAAGTATTGCAAAGACATCTGTGAGAACAGCTATTCTACATAGAAAATGATGGTAATGTTTAAGTTAAATTAACATGAATACAAATAGGATAAAACTGAAAAAGACAATTGATAATAGCTCAAACTTATTTTTAAGCCTAATAGCTTAGTGACAATAAAAACAAAATTATTAAATAATCCAAGACAAAAAGAAACCCCCAAACCACAAATTCTATTTATTTTTTTAAGATCCTTAATCCCAACTCTATTAGCACTTGTTCACACTCAAAAATGTTCTTATGCTGAGAATACCTTGTACCACAGTGAGGTGGAGGATGTCTTCTGTGTTTAGTCCTCATCATATTTGATTTTGATACTTATTTTGACTGATATTGCTAGCAGTGAGAGTTGCGTGTTCCAGCACAACAGTTTTATACAGAGAGGGCATATTCCTTCAGAGGCATCACCACTACTGTTCACATCTTCATTAGAATAGTAAGAGAAAGGGTACAAATCTAGCCACCGTGCTTGTGCAGCAGAGTTGGAATAGATGATCTCCCAATGTCCCTTCCAACCTTGACCATTCTGTGACTTTGTGTGTGATGTAAGGCATAGAGAATGGAAGATAAATGACTGCTTTACTGTGGAGGAAATCAGTACAAATAAGGAAGTTTTTCTTCATACCTATACACAGACTGACTTTTTACTCTGTTTTTCTGAGAAAGCATCTCAGAAATGTGTTGATATTATTAATACAGTACACTCAATACTTTAAGTAGTGTGACTATGTAGATTTTTTTTCAAGAACGATAGCTCATTTATCTTTCTATAACACCAAAAAATATATTTTATAGGTTATCTCTTGAATTGTAGCTTGTTAATTCATGAATCCCCATTTAGAGGTAACAGTAAGTGCTTTGAAGGGGTATCTAGAGGTTTCCTTTTTTATTTTCTAAACACTGAAAAATTGTTAAGCTGTTAACGGAGAGTCAGGGTTTTCCAGCTTGGAGCTGACTTGGAGCTATTCCAACTGAATTCTTCCGAAACAGGTGAACCTAATAATCTCATAGAGCTGTCTGGCAGATAGGGAGCTTTCTCAGCTGGGCAGACGGTTTGTAGTTCATGATGTAGAAAATACAGTCATTTGGGTTTCTTGTAACAGCTCCAAGACATTGATTTTTCTTCATTTGTTAGCTGTTGCAAATATTTTTTTCCATTTCCTCACTCTTTCTCTCAATGTGTTATCTCAATTTCCTCTTGTGAAATAAGAAAATAATAAGCTATTTGCATAGGTGAGGTGTTTCTACCAGGATCTTGGTCAACAATGTGAACAGGGATGAATGCTATTCAGGCAGTATTCATGGAATCATAGAATCCTTAAGGTTGGAAAGGACCTCAGAAGACCAGTCAAGTGCAACTTGGCTGCACACACAGGTTCACCTAGAGCATGTTACATACGATTGTGTCCAAATGGGGTTTGAAGATCTCCAGAGAAGGAGACTCCACAAATTATTTTGGCAAGCTGTTCCAGTACTCTGTCAAACTCACTGTCAGGACAAAAAGGACAAAAGTTTATTGTGAAATTTTTGATCATTACCTGGAGTTCTGTCAGTGGTCATCACTGAGAAGAAGGCCAGCCCCATTCTCCTCACACCCTCCCTTGAGGTATTTATATACACTTACCAGATTCCCTCCTCAGCCTTCTCTTCTTCAGGCTGAACAGTCACAGCCCTTTCAGCTTTTGATCATAGGGCAGATGTTCCAGGCTCCTGATTGTCCTCATAGCCCTGTGCTGAACTCTCTCCAGCAGATTCACATCCCTCTCTTGTCCCAGGGATCCCAGAACTGGACACAGTACTCCACATGGGGCCTTGCCAGGGCGGAATAGAGGAGGATGATAACCTCTCTTGACCTCCTGGAGACACTGTTCTTAATGCACTCCAGGATCCCACTGGCCTTCTTGGCCACGAGGGCACATTGCTGCCTTGTGGTTAACTTGTCGTCCACCATGATGCCTAGGTCCCTCTCTACAGAGCTGCTCTCCAGAAGGTCAGTCCCCAGCCTGTATGCGTGTATGAGGTTATTCCTTCCCATATGCGGGACCTTGCATTTGCCCTTGTTGAACTTTATGAGGTTTCTCACCTCCCAGTTGTCCAGTCAATCCAGGTGCCTGTGAATGGTGGTGCAGCCTTCTAGGGTATTAGCTACTCCTTTCAGTTTGGTATCATCAGCAAACTTGCAGAGGGAGCACTCAGACCCTTCATCCAGATTGTTGACTAAATTGAACAGGACTGGACCAAGGACTAATCTTTGGGATCACCTGGGCTCAGAATCACTGATCACCACCCTCTGAGCTCTGCCATGCAGCCAGTTGTCAATCCACCTCATTGTCCACTTATCTATCCCATACCTCTGGAGCTCGCCCAGGAGGATGTTGGGAGGGACAGTGTTAAAAGCCTTCCTGAAATCCAGAGAGATGACATCCACCACTCTTCCCTCATTTATGCAGCTTATCCTTTCCTCACAGAAGGCTGTCAGATTAATCAAACATGATTTCCCCTTGGTGAATCCATGCTGATTATTCCTGAGTACTTTCTTGTCCTGCATTTGCTTGGAGGCAACAGCCAGGATGAGCTGTTTCATTGCTTTCTCAGGGATGGAGGTAAGGCTGACTGGCCTTTAGGTGCCTTGATCCTCCTTCTTGCGCTTTTTGAAGACTAATGTGACATTGGCTTTTTTCCAGGCATTCAGCACCTCCCCTATTCTCCAGGACTTTTCAAACATGATGGTGAATGGCTTAGCTATAACATCTGCCATCTCACTCCGCATCTCATCAAGGCCCATGGATTTGTGGGTATCAAGGTTCCCTAAGTGCTCTCTGAAATATTATTGTTGTTCACCTAGCATCAACTCTCTTTCTAAGCTCAATCTTACTGATGAACAAGGAATAGCTTATCTCTTCGGCCTGGATCTCACATCATAACATACACTAGCCTGGCAGATAGTATAATGCAATTCAAAGGAGTAATTTGATCCTATTGAAAATGTAGATAGGTATGTTTTCTGTGTGAGGCTACAAGAGAGATCTGCGTGCATGTGTCTACCTGTAACTGAAAAGGAAAATTAAAAAGAAGTAATGGTCAATAGAAGTAATAATACCAATCACAATACAAAACTCTACCAAAAAGTGCCAAGTGTTTTTGCCTTTTGTTCTTTCTTTTTTTTTTTTTGTAATAAGAACATGAAAAAGCAGGAAAATAATTCAGTCAAGAAGACTAAAGTAGCATTGCAACTGGTAAGAGTGAGCTCACTGCTATACAAGTGCAGCAGACTTCCCTTCACCATGGAGTCTCTCCTTTTCCTGCCTCCTACACATCTTCATTCCAGAAGCTCTTCTTTTAAAATTTCGTTTGTGACAAACTCACTTGAAGGCAGCCAACTGAGTAAGCAGAGCCTTTCTCTTATTTCCATGCACGAAACAGATGTTGATCTTTCTCTAGAAAGCTTCAGTACCAAGGTGTCTATTCTTCAGTAACGTCCTTCAGGAATTATGGCAGATGTGGTCATAGTGTAGAGTAGACTTGTTAAAAGATGAATATTTACCTGTGTTTCTAAGCTGTGTTTCTTAAAGATTCCTGATTTTGTAAGCCTCAATACTGTGCTTTTCTCTTTTTTTTTTCCTTTTGCCTTGAATAAAGCATTTTTTTCAACTCAGTCTAATTAGCAATCTCCTAAGAGCACCTTTTCTGCTGCATGTTGTATATAAAAATATTTACAATATATTTAAATCTTAACTACACTTCCAGTGTGCTTAAATCAAATAACTGTTCTGTACAAAGAACAATTTCAAGATTTTAGATGAGTGACTAAAAGAAGGCATGAAAAGGAGTATTCCCCATGGCCTCTTAATTTCAGATCTACAGAGAGCATAATTTCTCATTATTCCCAGTTTGTTTCTGTCCTTCAAGTCACTTTTGTGCATAGTGTGCACTCTTCCTCAGAAGAAAAATATGTTTGAAACATCACATCTAACATCAAAGATTGTAGGCACCTCAAATCTTTTGTCTGGGAGTCACTCAGGGGAACCTGTGAGGAAGCTTCATGAGTTTGGGGTTTCTGCCTGAGGCACTCTTCATTCCTGCAAATAATGATTGCATTTGTTTTATCATGCTCCATACTTGTCTCATGACTCTCATTAAGTACCCACAGATATTTTGACTTGGCTTATGTGTTCTCACTAATGACTACAAAAATATCTGTTCTACTGAATGCCTCGCGGCCTCCTAATTCTTTTTGTTAAAAATGTGTATTTTTATTGTTGATTGGAATACTGATTTAGGTCATTCTTATCTTTAAACAAATTTTATAGTCAAAGATGTATTAGGTATAAAAAATGGTATACTAAATGGGATCTCCAAAAGATAAATCTATTTGGGAATCACTATCTTGTTTCTCCCCAGATACTGGTGATGCGAGGGAGCTTCCAGAGTCAAAGACGCAGTCTCATAGAGATTAAGTCAATGCTCCCTTTATTGCAGATTCCAGCACACTTTTATACAGTCAGCCATATGCCGCACCCCCCGACCAATCATGATTTTACACATTGTCCTCTTGCCTCTGTTTTGCCACTGTCTCCGGGATTGGCATCCAATCCCTCATATGTTTACCTATAAGGTTCCGGATACAATACCTTTTATGCCTAAAAACAAGTGCGCAACAGCTACTGTCCAATTAGCTTCATGGTCGCGCAGCAGCCGCATAGCTGCCTTTCTTTTTGATCCGCTGATGGAACAAGTACACTGTTGGCCTTGAAGTTAGTTATCTACTAACAAGGTATCCTGCCTGCAAATAGGCACTGTACGGCCGCACTTGGAGCGTGCCCCAACAACTGGAGTTTTCAGATTCTGAATTTTGATAAGAATCTATAAAGCAAATTTAGGCTAGGCTGGAGAGTCCAGGTAAGGATAGGTTAAAGAAAATATAACCCCTTGTTCAGTTCCTTCTGTAAGGAGGACTCTAGATATGGTAAGCTAAAATACTTTTTTGGTGATTTTTTTTTACTGCTAATCTTTGTTGCTCTAAGGAACTGTCAGATTTGATGTATGTATATCCAAATCATTGACTATCATAGTAATTGCTGCAGGAAAGAAAATACCACTATATATCCAAAACTTTAATTTTGGCCTTGCTTATTATTTTGGAAAGGAGGACAGCATGCAAATATCTAGTGTGAGCTTAGTGCACTCCTGTGTCCAATGGCACAGTCCAGCTTTGTGCATTATGCGTGCTTTGATATCTAGTGCTTCAGTAATAAGTGCCTCTGGCATAGTGGCTCTGTTAAGGAGGGTTGTAAAGAAAGCTTTTCACTAACACTAGCAGCTGTGGCTGCTAATGACCTTGGCTTCTCTTCTTCTGCTGCCTGTGCAGAATGGTTCCTTAGATCTGTAAGGGATGTGGTCAGTGACAAAAGATCATGCCTGACATAAAGGAATGTAGAAAAAAAAGAAAATATATTTTCTTTTCCTCTTTACCAGAATGATGATGTCACTTCAGATACAAATGAGAAGGAGAAATGTAGTTGGTCCCTAGCAGATCTAGGACTGAGATTTTTAAAATGTTTAGCCATTTAATTTTCTCTGAGGTCCTTCTCCTCTGAAATGACCTCAGCTCTGCAAGCATTATGGGATTTACTATTCATACTTTAAGTAGCAAACAAATATTACTTCAGCTTCTGGGTAGAGGATGAGGCAAAGGAGGTCATTTTTCCCTCTTTAAAAAAGAAATAACTAAAGTAATAACTAATATCCAAAATATCTAATGATGAGCAATGACACTAGAATCCTTTTGGTTAACAAATCTATCATTCAAACCTGAAAAAGTTTAAATATCTTGTGAGGGAGTATAAGTGCAAGAGTAAAAAATAATTCTCCATGAGTTTAGAATAAAGCTTGGCTAGGATCTGTTTACTTTAGGTCACTCTGTGTGCTTGAACAGAATTAAGCCTCTGTGTTTACTGACCTACTGGAGGCATCCAATGAGTTTTCAGGTAATATCATACATTGTCCCCATTGTGCAGCTAGTAACAGTGAAGCCTGGAGTTATACCAGTAAAATTATTTTATTGAGTTAGAAGATGAAAACATAACAAGAGATACTTAATGGAATAAATTTTCATGGCTTTTAAAAGTTCAAATTTGCTCAAACCAACTTTGTAGTAAAGCACAACACTTTCACAGAATCCCAGAATCGCACAGGTTGGAAGGGACCTCTAGAGATCATCTAGTCCAACCTTCTTCCTCAAGCAGGAACACTTAGAGCAGGTGGCATAGAGTGGCGTCCTGGTGGGTTTTGAAGACCTCCAGAGAAGGAGACTCCATAACCTTCCCGGGCAGCCTGTTCCAGTGTTCTGTTACCCTCACAGTAAAGAAGTTGTTCCTGACATGCACATGGAACTGTCTGTGTTTCAGCTTGCACCCATTACCCCTTGTCCTGTCACTGGCCACCAGTGAGAAGAGCTTGTCCCCTTCCTTCCTACTTTATCCCCTCATGTTACATACATGTTAATAAGATCCCTTCTCAGCCTTCTCTTCACCAAGCTAAACAGGTCCAACTCACTAAGTCTCTCCTCATATGACAGATGTTCCAGTCCTTTAATCATCTTTGTCACTCTCCGCTGAACTCTCTCTAGAAGCTCCATATCTCTCTTATACTGAGAAACCCAGAACTGCACTCAATATTCCAGGTGCTTGAGTAGAGGGGCAGGATCACCTCCCTTGACCTGCTGGCAACACTCCTCCTGATGCAGGCCAGGATCCCATTGGCCCTCTTGGCCACGAGGGCACACTGCTGACTCATGGTTAGCTTGGTGTCAACCAGGACTCCCAGGTCTCTCTCTGCGGAGCTGCTTTCCAGCAGGTCGACCCCTAATCTGTACCCTCTAGCTTCCTAATATGGGGTTATTCCTCCCCAGATGCAGGAACCTGCACTTGCCCTTGTTGAACCTCATGAGGTTCCTCTCTGCCCAACTCTCCAGCCTGTCCAGGTACCTGTAAATGGCAGGACAGCCCTCTGGGGTGTCAGCCACTCCACCCAGCTTGGTACCATCTGCAAACTTGCTCAGGGTGCACACAGTGCAGCCTGACTTCGTCTAAGTCATTGATGAACAGATTGAACAGCACCAAGCCCAGTACTGATACCTGGGGGACACCACTGGCTACACGCCTCGCACTGAACTCGACTCCATTTATCACCACCCTCTGAGCTCTGCCATCTGACCAGATCTCAATCCATCTCACTGCGCACTTGTCCAGACCACTCTCCCTGGGATTCTGTATGAGGATATCATGGGAGACAGTGTCAAAAACCTTGCTTAAGTCAAGATAGACAACATCCATGGCTCTCCCTTCGTCCAGCTGGCCAGTCATCCCATCATAGAAGGCTATTAGGTTCATCAGACATGACTTCCCCTTGGTGAATCCATGCTGACTAGTCCTGATCACCTCCTTCTCCTTCATATGCCTAGAGATTCTCTTTAGGATGAGCAGCTCCATCACCTTTCCAGGGATGGAGGTGAGGCTGATTTGCCTGTAGTTTCCTGGCTCCTCCCTCTTGCCCTTTCTGAAGACTGGAGTGATGTTGTCTCTTTTCCAGTTCTCCAGCACCTGGCTCACTCTCCATGACCTCTCAAAGATGATGGAGAGAGGCTGAGCAATAACCTCCTTTACATATGATTTCTAAGTCTTCAGTAGCAGGATATGGTGAATGGCAATTCAAAAAAAAAACTGTTTCTTTCTTTACCAAAGATGAGGGAGAAGATGCTGCATTGAAGTAGTACTCAGGCCCAGCACCTTTGTCCGAGGAGCAATTCCTATCTTTGTTGTTTCTGTGCTATTGTAGAGACTGCAACTTCATGTGTATTTTTAATACTTATAGCTTATTGTTAGCCTCTCTGTGTTTTTACCTTATATGGGCTATTGCATGTGCTGGAAACCTGTTCTTTGATCCCTTGACAAGCAGTTTAAATCAGCTCTCCAAGTTGCATTTCTTTAGTGTCCGCTTATTGACCAGTTATGATTTAGCTTTTATATTCTTGGAGACTCTGGTATCATGTTGTTAAGATCTCAACTATCATCCTGTGTGTCTGCTCTTGGGAGCGTCTGCTACCAATTCCACTAACTTTTTGTTGAGGTGTAGCCATTTTCATAATAGTAGTAGCAAAAATAAATTTAGCAAGAAATAATTGAAGACTATTTTGGAGAAAATATCTTGGAATCATATGTGACATCAGAGAATTTAATTCCATAGTTCCATAGTGTAAATGAAGACAATGTTTACAAATAAAGTCAACGGGATCAGAATTAGTTAAGTTTTGGGATGCTGAGAAAACCATTATATTGACAGCCATCTGAGTGGCTATATTGTGATCTCTGGTGTTATTTTAAGGCAAATGTAGTGTAGAATTTGTTTCCACGAGATAGGAAAAGACAATTTTATTAGTACGTTGTTAATTAATATGCTTCATTTGGGAACAAATAACTAGAATTGCATGGTCCTGCCTTCCCTTGGCCATTAGTTGAAGCTTTGGTGATCTTTTCTCCCTGTTCACGGATTATCAGTTACACAGTTAATCTGTTAGCCAGTGCAACAGACTGCCTGTCAGTCTGTACTCGGCTTTTGGAAGTCATGTTGATGATTGGTTTCTTTTTATGTTCTTTGAAATGTTTGTCTAAGCTATCATTTCCCCCCTCCTTTGGTGGTGTGTGGCTACCAAGACTTTGTGTTATGGAAGATGCTTTGGGAAGTCCTTGTTAGGTGGTAGCTGAGGCAAGTGTAGACGCAATTACTATGAAATGTGGTAAAATATATCAGTTTCTTGTTAGGTGGAAGGCAAGCGACAGCAGTATTCTAAAATCAGCATGGAGAAATAGAAACAGAGGAAAGTGTCACAGATATGAAAAACTTTGAGAAAATCTGGGATGAGTGACACACAGTGTCAGCTCAATTGGGTGCTGCTGCTCATAAGGAGAAAATCCCTGCCATGCTACTTAAAATTAATGAATGACCTTGTGTCCAGGTTTGATTAAGTATATTGTATAGAGAATATGAATATATCATATGAAAGAATATTCTTTTTATAGGGAGGGAAGCAATATATTTTGTATATATATTTGCTGTTTCTATTTGATTGCTGGTTTCTTTGTTCTTCTCTTGTAAGAAAATAAAATAGATCCACAACTCTATTCACAATTATTATTTTTTAAGCCTTTAAATAATTAAACCAGTTCCTCTTCCTCTTCTCTGTTCTTTAGAGCTTTTTCTTTGATAATACTAAGTTATCAGGGTAAGCGTGTTTTTGTTTAGGCAAAGTTTTCCTTTTTTTTTTTTTATAGAGGTTTACATCTTTATAGGTTATCAGCATGGTAAAGGCAACCTCAAACGTTGGCTTAAAGATGTTAAGTTTCACTTGGGAGTATTGCAGGAAGTTAGGGAAGAGATTCCTTTGAAGTAACAGGACATCTTGGACTGTAAAGAAGTTCTTTTATTATAGCTGCCTACAGTTATAATGCATAGGCTTTATTACAACCTATTGGACTCTTCAATTCTCTCTTTCTCTTTTTTTTTTAAATTTCTACTATTAAAGATTTGTCTAATTTTTGTAATTTACTTTGGAGTTGTGAAGGGAAAAGGGCCAAAAAATTGGACAGAATAGAGATCTGAAATATTTATTCTACAATCAGCAATTGATTTTTTTTTAATATGTTCATTTTTGAAATGTAACTATTCCTGAGGCAAGAGTCATGGTTTCCTCTAGAGGATAGTAGGCAAGATAAATGTGAGGCTTGAGAGAACTGGGCTCCTGTGATTTCCTGTCCCTTCACCTCCCAGGGTGAGTATGGAACTTTTTGGGCTCAGTCTTATGCACTTCCTCACTTTGGCTTCTTCTGTGCCCTCTTCTGCTGTCCCTTATTTTTACCTGATACCTTTTCCTTGATTTAAGGAAGGCTAAGACCTTCCTAATTAAGGCTTCCTAAGGCTTGGAAGGTTAAGGGAGGAATTTCAGTGCTTTCTAGAGAAGTTGGCTTTTGTCAAATATATATTTTTGTATTAAAAAAAGAGAGAAAAAAAATGCTGGGATAAAGCCCCAGTAGCGTTGATTTGCAATTTGATTCTTTTTTCCGCTTATAAGGAAAGGAAATGTATATTGCAGTGAAGCCGAGTGCTCTGTCACTCTTGTTTTATACTGGCTCCAGAGCCAAGACTGTGAGAATCGCAGCAGTGTCTGTCTTCAGTTTTGTGGTTCTTTCCACTCATGCTTTCTGTTGTGGTGCCTTGTGGAAAAATAATAAAGTACAGCCAAAAAAAAAAAAACCAAAAAGAAAGAAAAATAATCACTTCACTCTAATGTGGTTACAACTGGTCTTCTTTGCAGATTAGCTTCATTTTAAATGTAGTCTCCAAGCAGAACATCAATAAATAGGAGATTAATTTATTTCAGATTAATCTCAGCAAAACAATGCATGTGTTCCAATATATTTAATTCCTAATTTTAAAACACAAGGCAGTTATGCTAGCATTTTATGTTGGGTATTCATTTGAATATTAAGATTGAAGAGACAGGTGATCATTTACCTGTTTCCCAAAGATGCAGCGGTAAAATATCATTTTGACTGGCATAATACAGCATACTGGAATGAATGCAAATAGACTCTAACATGAGTTAGCTGGAAATCTTTGATTCTGGGCAGGAGGCTTCTGCAGGTCTTCAGACCTTCCTGGGTTGATATTCATATAGCAGTGACGTGTTTAGGAAAATACTTCTGAGTGTCATCAGTTCTTATTTAATGTGTGCATATAAGAAAAAAAGAAGGAAGAAATGTCTTTCATTTTGTATTTCACGTGCATCAAACTGCTTTTAGGAAAGACATCTAGAAACTGTTTTCATGGCATTCGGGATGCATAGAGCCCTTTTGATAAAAAGAAATTAATGAGAGTCTGGCTATATATTTTTGTTTGGTTTCTTTTTTCTTGGATAGGGATAAAAGATGGTAATTAAACATAACGTGGCCTAAAATAGTGAAAGCTGTAACATTTTAGGCTAAGGTGCTAAAATATTTTGTACTAACCATATCTGGCTGGGACACCCAGAAATGTAGCAAAACAATGGGTGGATAGAACCCATTAGAGAAATCTCAGTAAATTATGTTTTACTGTTCAGAAACGTCTGAGAGAAGTTTCAGAAAAGTGGACATAGTAAAAGAAACTTCCAAACCCATATAAACAATTATGAGATGCCTCATTTAAAACTTTCAGCTTGAGGGTTTCTCTATTTTGTCATAGCTGACCTGGGTGTTTTCTGGATCTCTCTCCAGATTCATTTTTCTTGAAGTATAGCAGCCAAACCATAGCACAGTGAAAAAGATTATACCAGCTTTGTTTAGAATACAAGTATTCTGATCATATTCATATTGATTCCATGCTTAGCTTATTGTATCTTACCTTCATTTATTCAATCCTGGGAATGAGAATTCTTGTTTTAAGGGAGCTACTGTAATACTTTTTGAAAATAAAACAAAATAAAAAATAATGCTTGATATTTCCCAGTAGTTATCATATAAATGAAAAATGTATTTTCTTTGATCCCTATCAATACATGATGCGATATAAATCTTCAAAAGTAAAATTAAATTTTCTAAATTGGTGTTGGTGACTTTGGAGCTTATTGAAAGGCATGAACTGTTAAGACCTGAAAAAAAAGACCTTAATCTCTTAGCTAAGTCTGCATAGTACCTTTTTTAGTCCTGAAATACATTTTGTTCTATTTTTGAAGATCTTTCTTCAAAAAAAATATATTTTTTCCCCAAGTTATAAGTTTTTATGTACTTAATGTGTGCTTCAGAAGTATGTTACTGCTTTTTCATAGGAAAGACAAGCACATTTTTATTGTTCCATTTTTTAAAATTAAGCAGTAAATCATTGATCACGAGAATTTGATGAACTAGCCCTGAGTTTGAACTCTCCCACTGGAGTGTGTAGGAGCTCAGAGCATGTTCAAGAATTCCCTGAATCATTTTGACAGGTCTAATGCAACTGTACAAAAACAGCACTCACTGCCCTTGGAGAAGACTCAATATCTTAAGAGACCTTCAGAGGAAAGCTTGGTCAATTTTTTTTGTGATCTATCATCTTTAAAAAAAAAAAAGTTTTCCAATTCAGTATGCACTCAGATATATTCAAGACAGCATTTTTTTCAATGATTTTTGGTTGTTAGGTACTCAGATTCTATATGAGTCCCTAGTACTCTTTGAAACTTCTTTGAAAATCCAAAAATTACATTAATAGAAATGTAAAATTACATTAATAGAAAAAGATTACTTGAAAATTACATTAATAGAAAAAGATTATTTCTGATCTGAGCTGGTTTCTCTTCTTAAATCAGAATATTTATGGAGACTTTTGCTGCTATAGGACTCACCTGCAGCTATTCCACGTCTAAAGTTTTCACTACAGCCAGTGGCTAAATATTACTATTTGGTCCTAAATATGATATTAAGATGAAAATAATTTGGACACTGCATTTACTGCTTTACTTCAATTTCTTTCTTATCATTATCAAATGAGACAATCCTTCCAGTATTTCTAAGATCTTCTGTTTTCCACAAGCCATTTGGTATATGAGCGTATCATTAGGTAGAAAACCACTCTTTTAATTGAAATGAATTAATCAGTAGTGTGATGCCAGCTATAAAATTGCTGTCTCTGACAAGGATGTTATTTTGAGCTGTTAGAATTAGGCATATTCAGATGAGCTGTGCATTTGCATTCCTTTCTACTACCATACTTTCCAAACAAATTCTTTTCCTGGCCCTTCAACTGTTGATTACATGTCTAGTTAGCTAAGAAATTTAGAAGGAGATCAATGTATCCATGTTTATGTAGAACACAGCTTTGTAAGCTGTAATAGATAGTTTATGTAGGTACGTGCATTACTTTAGAGATTTTTTCTGATTCAACTTTGTTGAGAGTATTTTATTGAAATGAAATGATGCTCTTATCCATATGTTATCTCTTTCCATAGAGTATGCAGATACAGCTATCTTGGGTAAACTGTATCATGTCCTTAACTTCACATCTTACTGGCCTTTATTTTCCTACTCTTTTAAGTTTTCTTGCAGGTAATAGATCAGTTTTGCCTCAAGTTGTCAGGATTTGATTGTGTTGCAAAACCAATTCCGTAAGTTTTTTAGGTGGGAACATATGCTATTAAGTCAGTTATTTGTTATTCCTCCCACACTTACAGGTAGCCTTTTAGGAAGATGGAAATAAACATGAACCCACAAAAACTGACCATTTCTCTCTTGGAAATATCTATATCTGTATAAGTTTTGTAAGCCGGAAAAATAGCAAACTGCTACTATTTTGTTATAAAATTTGAAGTCTCCTTCAACTATCTCTTAAAAAAAAAAGGTTTCTTGTGATAGCAAAAGGACCAAGAATTCAGATACTTAATCATTTATTTGTCAATTCTGTTAAAGATATAAAGATGACTTTTTTTTTTCCTCCAGTGAAGAATCCATAGGCACTAGCTCTATGAAAATCATGGTTACTGAGTACTTACACAAAGAATATATATCTGATTATTATTAGTTTGGCATCCTGAAATTTTATCTTACAGATTTTGTAAGATGGGCCATTGTTCAATGTCCTTTTGTTTTTAACCAGATTTTTATAGTTTGCATTTTATGACTTTTTGCAACTAATGGATTATTTAAGAATTATACACTGAATCTGGCTTTTGAGAATATTTTTTCTGATTTTTTTCTCTTGGAAATACAAGTCATAGCTATTGAACCAGAAAAGTATTTTTTTAATATTTTTGTGTTTCTGTTCATGATCACATTGATGACATTCCTGTAAAACTGCCAGTTATTTAAATTCTTAGTAAGGTTTTGTGTGTACTTCCAGTGTTTTCTTGTTTGTTTAAGACCTGAAATACCAAAGTTGGACATTATCTGTGTTTTTATTATTGAGAAATGAGGTTATCATGCCTTTCAAAGTGTCACTTTTATTGTCAAAGGAGTCTGAGAAATGAATCCTTCGAGAACTGTTCCTGTTCAAGTACTGACGTGTTCTGTTAAAAAGGTTAATCAACTTCTTTTAAAATAAAGGTACAGAAATCAGTTCTCAAGGCAATTTGATTTTGAGTTAAGTAGTTTTCTCATGTGAAAATGTTCACCTGTATAAAACCAGAACTATTTTCCTTTCTCTTCTTTTGAAACGAGGTGCACAAACTGAGAAAAAAAAAAGATTAGGGAAACAAGAAAAGAGTAAGGAGTTGGGCATTGTAGGATGATACTTGAGCCCGACCATTTTTATTGTCTTCATTAATGACAATGCTGTGATGTAATGCATGTGCTGATTAAATTGCTAGTGACAAAGCCAGGAGGCTTTATCATGCAGAGGAATATCTGTAGGGAGAAAGTAGAGAGAAGTGAAATAATGGAAAGAAGTGAATTATGATAGGATAACATTTAAGGTCACATATCTAGGAACTGTTAGCAAGAGCATCCGCTGTCAGATGAATGTTTATCAGTTGAGAATTACAGGTGAGAAGGCAAATGTACTCATCTTCAAAATGATAAAAGCCATGAAAGTAATACAACAGTGAAAAAGACAAATTTGATCTTAGGAAACATCAGGCTAGACACTGTCTGTGTCTAGCTAGGAATGAAAGTTCATCACGTCTTGTCCATATTCTCTAAGGATTGTGGTTGCTGGTATGTGTTATATCCTAAACCTTGTCTGGCTCCTGTCCTGGGAGTGGCTATTTGGCATATTTAAACAGCCTGGAAGTGCGCTGTGAGTCTGTGTGGATTATCAGCAGTCCCATGCTTAAGCTTTTTCTGTTTTCTCAGATGAAGTGGCAGTCTAAACTACCAACTCCACCACAGAAATAACTGCAGTTCTATTACTTGAGCCAAAACCATCAAACACCTTGATGATCACTCTGTACCCCAACCAGCCTTACTTCTCTCTGAGGCCTCCAGGTTGCCCTATTATTTTTAAGGTGAAGTAATTGGTTTTGTTCTAGGAAAAATATATTCCACAAGGCAACATTTCTAAAAGTTTTTTAGCCATGGGAATAGGTTGGGTTAGAACTTCTATTGAGAGACCAGAATTTTATATTAATCAGAACTTCTCAGTTTGAACCAAGAGTGTGCAGTCTGAATCTCTTTGAAAGTACCTCACTACTGTTTTTGATAATTTACCCTTCCCTCAGATATTTTTTTTAATCCCCTGAAAACAGGGAAGAAGGAACTGGTGAAGTAAAGAAGAAAGAGTTTGTGTGAAGGCAGTGGAGAAAGAAGTTATCCCACGAAGTGATTCAGAGTTCCTTTTTCCCTTCATCATCCCTCAAGAGACAAGTTTACAAGCTTAATGCCTGATAATATCAAGGCACTGTAAATTTTGCATTACCTGGTCAGCAGGTCTCATGTAGCCCTGCTGCATGAAGTGAGACTTACGATTTGTGCTGCAGCGCTTGTATTCCTAATGACAATGTATAAACAAAAAACCAAACCAATCAAACAAAAATATCTGATCTTCTACTTTGTAATTTGCCGTTATACTCAATGAATGCCTGGGTATTCAGGACATCAGTTGGAACAAGAATTATTTTGTTTGTATATTAAATAACTTGGATATAGATGTCATTTCTAGGCAATAAAGGAGATTCCCTGATGCCATATTTTACCGTGTTGTTTTCCTGGGAACCGCACATTAATTAAATGAAAACTGATTATTACATCAGGAAATGAATCAGAGGCTAAAGTTCTTCAAGAACAGGATGTTCTATAATTTTCAATCCTTTAATGGTCTGCTTATTTTCAAACTGAGAATAAAGATTTTCTGCTTAACTGTTCAGTAAGAATATGAAAGGATGCACAATAAAAGTTTATTGCCTATGTATAATCAGTGTTTTTTTTACATTTTTATGAACTAGACATTAGTATTGGAGAAAGTACCAAGGATAAGTGGGAAAAACTTGAAAGGAGACAAAGATTACAAAAGTTTAGACAAATAAACCATAAATTACTTGGACGAGGAAGAGAAAGATTATAGCTAGAAGCTTATAGTCATGTCTGTGCAACTTCCTCTGGGAATATCTACAGGTGCTTATTTGTGTAGGCTTCTCATAAGCTTTTAGTACTGTAACTTTTTAGCAGTTAGTCCCATGGATAAATCTATATTAAATAAAGGGATTTCATATTTTACCTTTCACTTTCATTGAAGCATGTGTTTTATTCTTCCATTCCTTTTTGTTATTCACATCACTGGCAGCAGTGATTCTCTCATTTTGAATTTAGTCCTGCATTCCTGTCCTCATCTCTATTTGATTAGGAGTCCTGAGCCACGTCTGATAATCATAGTTTGAGTACAGCACCTTTGTTTTTGAATCCTCTTGATTATTTTCAAAGGAGCAGAAACATACACATGCGAGTTAAAGGTGACAGTCTTGAACAATCTAGTCTTGAACAGTAGACACTAGAGCAGGAAGACCTTTAAGGTAGTTTTCCATCAAGAGGCTCGGGTTAGATGTTAGGAAAAAATTCTGTATGGAAAGAGAGTAGTCAAGAACTGGAACAGACTTCCCAAGGAAGTGCTGGAGTCACCGTCCCTAGCACTGTTAAATAAACGTGTAAATGAGGCACTTATAGGGCATTCCTAAGGAGATGGTTTAGCAGACATGGTGTTGAAAGTCTTACAGTTGGACTCAGTAATCTTGAAGGCCTTTTCCAACCATAATGATTCTATGATCAATCATATACATATATATATACACACATACATATATATACATATATATGTAACATGTATGTGTATGTATATATATTATATAATGTATGTATACATATTTATATGTACACACACATATATGGGTATGCATACATATGCATATGTGTATGTAAACGTAAACATATATGTATAAATTTTATGTGTGTATCTATATATATATAGTGCATGTAAAAAGAACTTGTGACCTTTACTTGAAATTACCTTGCAATATAGGCTGATATCAAAAATAGAAAATATACACCTGAAATGAACATCAGTGCACTTGAGTCAGGTCTCCAGCTGAGGTAAATATCTCTATTCCTGAGGATGGAATTAAACTGATTTTATACTGGATGTGAAATTATCTTTTTTAGTATTATGGTAAGCACTGGCTTGACATTTGACCATATTATGAGCCTTGAAGAGTTCCATTTTGCAAGTGGATTAAATTGTTAACAATGGTAGTTTTTAAAAACAACTCTTTTTTTCCCCAAAGTTTGGAATAATATCTATCTGTGTAGACATTATTGAAAACAGCACTGAAGAGGAAGCCCTGGCCCTTGTAGCAATAGAGAGATTATTTATTATTCGGAGAATTCTGACTAAGCAAGGGGGATCTGAAAACATTTTTCTGAAGCAGTCAGAATATACAGTGCAGAAAAAACATTCTGTGCTAACAAATCTGTCTTTAGGTGATATAGGGAGGCTGGCCCCCCTATAGGTGGGCTGGCCATTTACAAGTTATGCTTTTGGTAGGTAAAATTTGACAATATTTATCAGAGGATCTCAGAATTTTCCATGCAATGCTTGTCCTATGAGTTATACTTCAACAAAACTGATATGTTGCACTGTCTCTTATTAACTGAGAAAATGTGAACTGATCTGTGATGTGTGTCTGTCTTGTGTCTGTCATAAACATAAATTATCTAGAGAGGGCAAGAATAACAAAATGCCATATTTAATGAGCAAACTACATATCCTGTGGGTCCTGTTATGTATAACAACTGCATGACGAGCAGCATACAGCAGTGCCTGGCCAGCTGAACAGTTTAAGTCTTGAGTTTATCTTTCACTTTTTTTTTTCCCCAGAAGGAAAGCCTTACGTGAAATTTTATCCTTTGGATAAACCTGTTTGAAGAAAGTGTATGTATGTGCCTGGTGCTCCAATGACAAAAATAAAAATTAGACATGGCAGCATTAAAGTTGCAAAAGCAACTGAGAAAAGCTAAAACAAAATGGCAAATGGAATAAAGAGGATACTCTCTCTTTTTGCAGGGTTTCACATCAGTTTAAGTTCAAGGTAATTCCCTCTGGTATAAGATGTCATTTTTCTGCCAATTTACATTGTTGATCTTGTAGTTACGTTATACATATTATATTGCTTTCATCCATGTCAAGATTTACTTATTTTAAAGGCATTTCTTCAGAATTAGGAGGAAAAAATCAAACATATGTTAAAACTACATCCGTGAAGGAGCTTAATCCTGGCAATCAAATGCCTAATTTGTAGCATAGGTCACAAAAGCCCTTCTTGGAGCAGAATTTCCTTTACAAGCTCAAGAGAAGTGCTTGCACTCAGCTGGCTGTGCAGGACCTGACTTCTGCTCCCAGCTGGAAACACAGAGTAGCTGGATGCCAGGTAGATACCTACTTTCGGAGTCACTGCTATGAGCTCTTTTCTGGAGGGAGTGCCAAAGCTAGTCGAGACTTTTTTTCAGCAAAATTGCAATATTAGAAATTTGTACTCTTCCCAGCTGCTTGCAGGGACAAAGTTGGGAACTTCTGAGCATGGGAGAAGATTGATTTGTATTTCCTTGTATTTCCTTGCTAGAAGAAACTAGAAAAGCAAGGAACTCTTAAGTACATACTTTGCTGTAAACTATTGGTGGTTGAGGTGATTCTACAAAACACCAATTTTGTGATTGCCAAGAAGCAATACCAGTAGAGTATGGCTGTTCCTTCTTTCCTGTGTATGTTTTAAAGTCAAAATAAACAAATGGCAATAACAATGTGCTGAAAAGCTGTTGTGGCTTCATGTTCTCTTCCTCTATAGACATACGTGTGGATAACATTAAAGTTCAAAGCTAGTAAGTTGTTAGGACAGAATATGATTATTAATGCAAGCATTTCAATAAATGTTTCAATAAAATTAATTAATAAAAATTGAATGTTTACAGAGAAAAACTACACTGTACTTCTACCTGCAGGACAGATTTTAGCATTGTAGATATTCTTGGGCCAATTTTAATTTTTTTTATAATTGCATTTTATGTTTTGGCAGACCTAGCTAATTATCTCTTAGGAATTTAAAGTATGATATTTTACTAAATATCAGAAAATGTTGTATATGATGGAAACTCTCTACACAATACTTAAGGTATGAGAAACTACTTTTGGTATCTTAATAAGTCAAAATATTTTTGACATATTTATTATTTTAGAAAAAAAATTTTCCTTTTTGTGCTAGGATAATATTTTTCTTATTGCAGTTTACCTAGCTTATGCTTATTAAGATAACATTTCTGTAACAGAGATTTGGAACAAGCCACAAATTAGGCATTTTCTAAGCTAATTATTATGTTTAACCAATATGAAGGACTTTAACAAATAATTGGTAAAATGGGGAGGGAAAAGTTTTCCTATCATGAAATTTTAAATAATTTTTGTCCTACTTTTACTGGAGCCATTTTCTGTAAAGTTTCCTATTTAAAAGTATGGGGGTGGGAGGAGATGTGTGTGTGATTTTTTTTTCCATGTGTGTTAAGAAGTATGATCAATTGGTGATTTGCCGAGATAGCTGACCTATGTCTAAATAAAGTAGTAGTAGTAGTTATCCAAAACCAAAAGCTTCAAACCAACTGATACTGGAACTCTGCAGGGCTGGTAAATCTACACAGAATAATATGCTAAATGAAGTATTAATATCTGCTTTTGATATCCATATGTTCAGCATAGCTGTGTTTATTACTCCTTGTTCCATGTGGACATTCTGAAAATTTCCTCAACTTGTATCTTAATAATGTAGGCTTATTTTGGAGGTTATATGCCCCCCAAAATCTTGAGCTTTATTAAACTTCCTATCTTATAAGATGTTTTACCTTTACCCCCTTATGACTGAAATCACTCATTTACTTTTGTTTTCTTATGCGCATCATGGAACAAACAGGATCATAGATAGGAGAGGAAGATTGAATATGTAGGGTGAAATTGAGGCAGCCTTAATCACATTTGAGTATTTATATAATTGTTTACATAGGAAGTTAGCTTTTAATGAGAGACTCTGTCTGGATTACCAGCAGTAGAGATGATCCTTGCCCACTGAGATTAGAAAAAGAGACTACTAGCTCATGAAATTCCAAAAGTTCTTCTGTGGCCCTACTCCTTTAGAAGGGAACCAGAAAATGTATTTCACAAGCCTGCTTTAGTGTATATAGGCAAGTTAAAACTTTATCAGTAACATCTGTATACACAATGTAAGATCACAGAGATGTGTTGATTACTTTATACCATAATTTTTCTATAGTTGATTGTTTCCTGGTAGAACTAATTAGCATCAGATTTGAGAAAAACTTTAGTCTCACTTTTGTGCAAGTTTGCAGTGAACAGGAAATGTATATTGCAGAATGAATGCAGAAATCTAGCAGAGAGTTGCAATACTTTTACCCACTAAAGCAAAGGGGAAGAAAAAACGTTAATATTAGCCTTTACTTTCATCTGAATGTATTTGGCATGGTGCAAATTACTATAAAGAGTTAGGTTTAGGTTTTGCTGTTGTTGTATTAATACATATGTAATAGTTTATTGAGGGACAAGATGACTTCAGATGGTTCAATATGAATCATCCCTTGCATCCCTTTCTGCTTGGCTTGCTTCCTCAATGGACTTCTTGATTTTTCTCTCCTCAAGGCCACCTTAGAGAAATAGCTGTGTGCTTTGTTAAAAATGCCTCTTTTAAATGTGCTTTGTTAAATGTGTGCCTTTTAAACATGTTTTTAAACAAGCTATGTGCTTGGATAACCTTCTTATATGACTAGTTCAGTGAACCCACTCAGAGCTTCTTCTAAGTGCCTTCCTATAATTTATCACATTAATAACAATTTTACTTGAATAATCTGATGGTCAATTTTAAGTGTCTAATTTATGTATATTCAGTTAAGCACTGTCCACAGTAAACAAGACACTGTGAAATTGATAAAATTATTCAGCTATGTCTTGTTAACTCCTAGGTCTCAAATCTGTATATGTTTTCATTGTAATTATTCTACATTAATACTAACAAGCAGAGTCATGACACTAACAAACAGAAATGGTCTAGTGGGAAATGTGAGTCTTGGCTCACTGCAGCCTTGGCTGCAGTGTCCACGAGATGTTGGAATTCGCGATCCATCATCCAGGAAGCTGGGCAAGAAGTAAGATTGCAGCCCTGGACTTCAAGAGACCAACTTTGACCTCTTCAGGGAGTTCCTTGGAGCAGTCCCTTGGGTTAGAGTCCAGGAGAGCTGGCTAATATTCAGCACTACTTTCTCCAAGCTCAGAGTCAGTGCATTCCCACAAGAAAGAAGTCAAATAAGGGGCACAGGAGACCTGTATGGAAGGGCAAGGAGCTCCTAGGCAAACTTAATGAGAAAAAAAGAGCATACAGCATGTGGAAGAAGGGTCAGACCACATGGGAGGCCACATGAGCCAATAGAGAGGCTCATTGTCAGAAAATGCAGATACACAACGAGGAAGGCCAAGGCCATCCAGAATTAGAGTTAGCAAGAGATGTCAGGGTCAACAAGAAGGGCTTCTATAAGTATGTTAGCAGCAAGAGGAAGACTAGGGAAGGACTAAGGTATGTTAGCCTGCTGCTGAATGGAGAAGGTGCCTTGTTGACGGAGGATGCAGAGAAGGCAGAGTTACCAAATGCCTTCCTTGCCTCTGTCTTTACTGCTAAGGCTAGTCCCCAAAAAGTGCAGAGCTCAGGTAAAAGAGAAATAAATGGAAGAGAGGAAGACCTTCCACTGGTTGAGGAAGATTGGATTAGGGATTGTTTAGGCAAACTGACCACCCATAAATCTATGGCCCTAGATGGGATGCACCCATGAGTTCTGAAGAAACTGTCAATGGTTATTGCTCAGCCACTCTCCATCATCTTCGAAGGGTCATGGAGAGTGAGTGAGGTGCCGAAGGACTGGAAGAGAGCCAACATCACTCCAGTCGAGTGAAAAGGACAAGAGGCAGGAGCCAGGAAACTATAGGCCAATCAGCCTCACTTCTGTCCCTGGAAAGGTCACCTGGAGCAGCTCATCCTAGAGAGCATCTCCAGGCATATGAAGGAGAAGGAGGTGATCAGGACTAGTCCCCCTTCACCAAGGGGGAGTTATGTCTGACGAACCTAATAGCCTTCTATGATGGGATGACTGGCCAGCTGGACGAGGGGAGAGCCATGGATGTTGTCTATCTTGACTTCAGCAAGGTTTTTGACACCGTCTCCCATGTTATCCTCATACAGAATCCCAGGGAGAGTGGTCTGGACAAGTGCACAGTGAGGTGGATCGAGAACTGGCTGGATGGCAGAGCTCAGAGGTGATGATAAATGGGGCCAAGTCCAGCTCGAGGCCTGTGACCAGTGGTGTTCCGCAGAGCTTAGTACTGGGCTTGGTGCTGTTCAACCTGTTCATCAATGACTTAGATGAGGGCATAGAACCTGAACAAGTTTGTGAATAACAAGCTGGATGGAGTGGCCAACATTCTGGGGGGCTGTGCTGCCATATTCAGAGCAGGAAGGATGGACAGATCGGAGAGTTGGGCAGAGAGGAACCTCATGAGTTTCAATAAGAACAAGTGCAGGATCCTGCACCTGGGGAGGAATAACACCAGGCACCAGTACAGATTAGAGTTTGATGATGCGAGGGAGCTTCCAGAGTCAAAGACGCAGTCTCATAGAGATGAAGTCAATGCTCCATTTATTGCAGATTCCAACACATTTTTATAGAGTAAGCTGTACGTCACACCCCCCGACCAATCATGATTTTCCACACTCTCCTCTCACCTCTGTCTTGCCACTGTCTCCGGGGCTGGCATCCAATCCCTTATATGTTTACTTATAAGGTTCCAGATACAATACCTTTTATGCCTAAAAACAAGTGCGCAACAGCTATTCTCCAATTAGCTTCATGGTCCTGCAGCCACCGGACAGCTGCCTTTGTTTTTGATCCACTGATGGAACAAGTACACTGTTGGCCTTGAAGTTAGTTATCTACTAACAAGGCATCCTGTCTGCTAATAGACACTGTATGGCCGTCCTTGGAGTGTACTCCGACATTCTCATACTGTTTTTTTTTCCCTCTTCTGTAGGGGTCCATCCAATTCTTTCATTACATTTTCAGAGAGTTTTTACTCTCTGGTACTAGTACCAGTGAGGAGTTGAAAGTCTGCAATCTGTAGCAGGACCTTGTCAGTTTTCTGTGAGATTAGTACATCAGAAAATACCTAATAGGGGTATCCTGATGGAAAAAATACTCCCTGGGCTGTTTGAGCACAATAGGGTGAACTGTGGAAGAGATGAGATCATTCTTTGTGTTGGTTGCTATAAGAAAGCTTGTGTTTGTTCCTACCTGTAGGAAATCCGTTTGAGAACTGGGCTTAGACTTATTTACTGCCTCATCAAATTCAAGAAGGCAGAGAAGGACAACTTGTCAGCCAGCAGGAAACAGAAGATGACCGAGATGAATAGGGAGGCTGTCTGCTAAGAAGAGCTAGTTTATCCAAGCCTAGTGGCCTGCACTCTCGTCTTGTCAGGGGTAAGTCAAGTAACCCTGCATGAACAGTTCTTTTGAAGGAACCAAATTTTTAGCTTCATTACCCAAAGCAGTAATAATATTAGCTGCTGTGGGTAATAGATATCTCTGTAGATATCTAGGTTTGGTAGTATGTAATACTTTGTTTAAACCAATTTTTTTCAGGTCTGTCATCATTGTTTCTATTGTGTCAATAATATTTAGTATCTATGGAATTTTACTCCTTCTTGAGGATTAGGACTGAAACAGAAATGAAATGTCTTTGCTGAAAAATATGTTCCCACTTGTACCTGATTGAGTTAATTATGGAGATGGCAATTGCATACATGTTGTGCTGAGAGTACAGATAGAGTATTTTGCATTCTATGTATTGTTGTCCAGTCTTGTGGGTGACAATATCACTCACAGGAGGGTGATGTTTGTAGAACATGATTAATTTTATGTGATTATAGAAAAATACTTAAAGTTTTGTTGTTGGGGAAGGTGGAGACTTTTTTGCTGTTTTAATGGAGGTGTATATATTGCATTTGTTGTTTTAGCATGGTTTGATACTATTTGAATTGATTGAATGTTGCTTTTGATGATGATTACTGTGAGTATAGAGGAATTTGAAGACATAGTGGGGTCTGGGAAAGTTTTTTTTCTATTATAGGTTGCAGTTGTTGAAAGAATTTCTACATATGTTTCACACAAGTGTCTTGTACAAGAGCGTACAATCGCTTTGCAGGGTTCTGCATGGTGAGTTTCTTCAAAGCCCATTTTTGAGGAGTAAGAAAACTACAGTTGCCCCAGAGTGCCTTATTTATTTTAAGGTCGAGCTTTCTGCACTCTATATTCATGTAATAATAAGGAAAATTAGAGGAATATTTTGTTTGACTTTGTCCAATTTTTTTTTCCTAACTATCCTGTCCCCTATGAAAACCTCAAAATAATTAAGACTAAGTACATTAGAATTCATCTAATCTTCTTTTTTCAGAAGTTAAGGATCATTTGAACTGTGAGAAGACTCAATACCGTAATCTCTCCCTTCATAGAGCAACACTGTCTGCTGCCTAATATCTAATCAAATACAGTAATATTGGATGCTGAAAACTACTATATGTGGCTAAGAGGTGGTTTTGTAATCCTGTGGAAGAAGAAAATTACAATAAAAAAAGATAAAACAGATATCGACATACTTATCAGGATATCTGTCTGAGAGTCAAGATACTATTAAGAGAGTTTCTTCAAAAGCTCCAAAATAATGCACTGTCTAATACTTTGTTTTCTTACTTCAGATGCTTCTAATGCTTTTCATAAGAGTTTCAGTCAAAGGAATCCCAGAATGATTATTAATAACAGTAGATCTTTCATAAAGCTTTTTTTTTTCAAAACAATGCAAATTTTCTGTGCAATTACCAAAGTAAACATTTTCTTACCAGTGTCAGCACTACTGCCATTGATAACACCAGTCTATACAACAAAACCTGTTATCAGCACAGCATCATACCTGCCTCAGCCATTGTTACAGCTTTAATTTTTTGTGATCCAGGTTCCATAGTAGCTTGGACTACAACCTCAGTAACAGCTCTTTCTAGGGCACTTCTGACTGTAAAAATACTCATTTCAATATTCCAGTGTAAAATTACAAAAAAAACACCCCCAAATTTACCTTCAACTATAAATGGAAAGCATAGACAAATATTCCCACTTCCTCTAAAATGCATCAAGACTTCTTAATTCAGAATCATAAAGCTGCAACATTATTTGTCATATGAAGTATCATATTAAAATCATGGTGGACTAAGAGTCCACCAGGCAAATGGTTTACCTCTATTAATAGCTAGAAACAGATTTGTATTTGAATGTAAGTGCAAGAGAAAGGCGATGAGAGGAATTCCTCCAGTGTGCTCTCTCAGCTCTAATGGACTGTGGCTTGATGGCTTTCTAGTTCAGAGGCTGCGATCTAAAACTCTATTGTGAACTTATGCATACTGTTTCATGATAATTTCTACTTTTTTATTATATTAATTAGAGTATGGGTGATAATGAGAGTTCTACAATACTTTGCTTTGGTGGATAATCATCATGACATAAAAATGCTATTAAAACAATACTTATATTTGTTTAAAAACATGTATTTATAATTTATTTAAAATAATACTTGTTTGTACACATTTGCTATGATTCACATAATATATTTCTGAGGGTTGCCAAATGTTTCAGATTGCTCAGAAATAGCACAGAATTTTGACTCTTTAGTTGGAGTGTTTAAAAACAATTTGGTGATTTTGATAGTCTCACTAAATTGGAAATCTATCTGTTTTGCCATGAGTGTGAACAAGAAAAGTTGAAGATCTGATAGAATAAAACATCAATGTCCATGCTTAACTGCTAACTTGTTTCAACAATAGCCATATTCCTGATTTGAAATCAGTGGCTAATATGCACTTAATATAAAATACAGTTCTTGATCTCAGGGGGTGTTAATATTGGCCTGAGATTATGAAAAAGCTGTTATAATCCTCTTACTGAAATGAAAAATGACATAATTGTTCTCCTTTGAATGTTGTCCCTTCAAGGACCAAGTTATAATTTCTAATTTAGGAATTTTCTAGATTTCACAGTCTGGCCTTGAGATGGAAATTTCTGTGCACATGTACTTGTTTAATATGATATTTGTTTGTATACACTCACTATGACTCACATAATCATGTATTTCTGAAGGCTGCCAGATGTTTCATGGTATGCATAATTAGCACAAAATTTCAGTTCTTTAGTATTAGGTGTTAAAAAATGAAGAACTTCATAGACTGGGAAAAAATCCATGAAAAAGTACAAGCATTCATACCTTCCATGCAAATAAGCAGAGACATGTGTAGGAATTAAAGCAAAAAGAAATCCCACAGCAGTTCCTGAAAGTTTCATTCAGATTTTTAAAGGAAAAAGTACTAATTTTTATACAGTACCATTCTGCTTCAACTTGTCGTCATCATCATCTTTTTTTTTTTTTTTTTTTTTTTTAAGAAGTCATACTTTCAACAATGATATTTCAAAAAGTTTCTTGGAGAAGAGAGGAAGGAGATGTTGAATTTGAATTTTCATTTCTTCCCTGATGATTCTGGAGCTTAGCCAATGCAACTTGCTTTAGGTTTATAGATACTTGGCATAATGTGAAGTCTTTGGTCAGCCAACGAAGAGCTAAAGCTGAAGCTGCAGTGTTCTGTTTCTGTCAGGTCATTTGCCTTCTGGAGTACTTGGATGTATTCATGCTGCTTGCTATACCTTGAATAAGCAGCTGGCTCTGTATGGTGGCTGAATGCCTGGCTTTGCAAAACACTGAGTAGTATTACACTCACTGGAGTACCAAATTATTTTGAAGATTTATGACACACCTCAGGCATGCAGAGTTTCTACTAGCCACACTAGCCACCTTAGTAACTTAAGTGTGAATTGTAGCTACTACAGAAATACTGTATATTAATGCAAATGAGCTCTGTTCACAAGCAATTGTAATACTTTAAAGAGCGTAAAGCTGTTTAAACTGTAAAACTGCTTGAGGATGGCGTGGAGTTTCTTAGCAAGGGTGAGAGAGAGAGAAAAGTGCAATGGAAAAGGGGAAAATACCTTGAATGCATGTGTTGTCAAAGAGCAACATTAAGAAAAGTGGCATAGGAGCTTTAGATGTGCAAGTGTAGCAAAATCATCCTTGTAGAGACAAACTGCATAATAGCAATGGAGTGCAACTTCTTTCTCTGTCATTTTGCAAAGCAGTTCTGAGAGCAATGGAGACGACATTTCATCAAAACACTTCTATCCTGACGGTGGAGTGTGGAGTAGCTCTCAATCAAACATAACATTTTCAGTGATGCTTACTATAATTTCAAAAGGCTGTTTTTCATAGAAATGTCTCTGTCCTTTAACATCAGTATCTAAAAATTACAAAATCAAAAGGAGCAGTTTAGTATTATGTAAATTTTCTCAAAAAAAGTCAGGCTTTTATAACAGAAATCTCACAAAATTTTAGACTGCTGTATGGATATGATTTTGCTTTCAGTCTACCTTTTTTTTTATGGAATGAGTCCTGCCTTTGAGTTAATATAACTAGAACTATATAAGCATCGCCTGCTGTTGGTTACTCAGTCTTGGTTTAAATAGAAACATCTTGCAATTGTTGCATATTTGGTTACATAATTCTTTGCTCATTTTTACTTCTGTAGGTGTAGTACTTCAGCTACTAGAAAAAGTGATCTTCATATATTGAGAGGAGAATATTTAGGTTTCTGAACTATTGGATGTTATAAGAAATACTAAAATAGTGGAGGAGAACAAATGGATGAAAAGTTCACTTTTTTGTAGGAAGCATAGCTCAGATCTGGAGGGCAGCAATACAGAGGAGACTTTGCAGGTACTCACCAAAAAAAAACGATAGTTACAAAGCATGCAAACAATGGAGTTGCACTAGGGCCATTGTTCCTACAAGGGTGCAGAAGGCAGGAGCAAGATGTGGCAGAGCAGTTGTACAGTGTGGCTGTTTCATTCCATGTATGGAGCATATGCCATCTACACTAAACTTTGCCTTTGGAGGAGCTCCAGATATCTGATCTGTACATTAGAAACTACAGGTGAAGGAGAACTCTGGGCTCCATTCTCCATCCAGCTCTTTCCTACAACGGGAGGTGAAAGTGAGTGGAGGCAAATGAAGAAAAGCACCATATTTAAGCGGGAAGGAGTCAAAAAGGAAGCAAATAATTTGCTAGAAGTTTGCAGGCTAACAGTTTGCAGCTTTCAGCATTATTTTGTTTGGTTTTCTCTCTTCCAAAATGTAAAGCTCTTAGCTTTAACTATAGATTTTCTCTTACATATATACTATGAATCATAAGTTATAAATCACTTGAAAAGTTATTAGTAGACATTTATAGCCTTATACAGCATAGTGATAACTTCTGCACTTTTATGATTCATTTATAGACCATATATGGACTTTGGTTTAAAATATGATCCACAATTAAGCTAACTGTCTCAGAAAATATTAATGGAAACCTTTTTTCTTTTTGGTTGTAAAAGGAATGAAAGATTTATGCAAATACTGTTGCACAGTGAATGCAAGGCCTGATTAAGCATGGATGAATATTAATGTATTTTTTGTATTATCTACACTCTGGAAGGTGTTATATGAACATGAAAATCTTGACACTTTGAGCATATCTAAAATTGGATGACGAGTCATCTCTCTCATCTCTCTCTTTTTTTTTTTTCCATAAACTTCAAATTAGAACTATCTTGATGTTCTGCAACACATTGACTTTTCTTCAGTTTGGAGTAGTCTTCAAATCAAATAAGGAAATAGCACTGTTAAAATATTTTTTTCCAATTAGTTTTGAATATAAGAAAAGCTGGTAAGAAATTGCTGGATTCTTCCTGGGGAAAATGTATTTATACCAGAGAAATGGTACAGTTGTGGATCAATTGGGTTAGTAATACACTCCACTGACCTTAATGGTTCAACACCGTCGTAGTCCCAACCATTAAGGGAAGAAGAAGCGTGACTGCTGGCCTTCTGGAATTACCCAGAACAGATCATCAGAATGTTCTACCTGCCAAAATGCTGGAGATGCCATTTAGGTTTTCAATATTTTGTTGTTCAAGTACTTCACTCCTAAGCTGCTCCTAATAGATGACTAATTCTGCTATTAAGTGCAAGTGAAATCTCTGGGTTTATAATAAAATCAAGGGCCTACCAAAACTCTGAGTTATTCAAGATTTATTTTTGAACTCCTCATTGTTTTCTCACCTCTTGTTCTTCACAAACCAGAAAAAAATCCACATTCTTTCTGGCAGTTCAGGCTATCTTTCTTACAATTCAAGTGATGATTAGTTTTAGTTAATTATATGGACCTCTATTCTCAGATAAGCACCAGGCTATTCAGTAATAATTGCATTAATTAGCTTACATGTGCTGCAGATTTTCTTTTAATGTTTCTGTAAGCAGAGATTCTGTAAAGATTCTGTAAATCTGCAAATGATAAATGTCTCTTATGGTCTTGTAGTCATCTTTTGGTGAACAATGACAACACATTATAATTGTTTCACTAAGGTGAAATACGGGAAATATTGGGGAAAAATGTTCCCTATATGTTTCTTATCTGTGATTATTTTTAAATTGTTTGATGTTAGACAAGTGAACTTTGAAAACTGGTGAAAAAAGAGCAGATAGAGTGACTGCCTTTTTCAAGTATATTTCCTGTAATTAACAAAGAAGATGACCAAGGCAGACAACAAATTCTCTTCCATTTGCTGCAGTTTTTTACAAAATAGATTGCATCACAAAAAGTAACATTTCTGTATTCCATGTGTTAATATGGATATGTGAAACAAAGCCTAACAGGACCATCTGCTGATTTCTGACACTACAATTCTCACATAAGAGAATGACTGAGAGCTCTCACATAAGAGATTGACTGAGAAAAATACCCTGAGATTCTTACTATAAAGTGCCATGTGCTCAAATCCTATAGTCAATATAGGGTATTTTAACAGTTTTGTCTTTGAAAACATTTTCCTTAATGCCTGGTTATTTTTTCTGTCATGGTATTTTAGAGAATACATGGTCAATTTGAATAAGTCAGGTATAATCCAGATTCTGGAAAATTGCACTGGAAAAATATTGAGCAATATTTTATGCTAACTTTAGTCACTCCTTTGTTTGATGCTTCTTTCTTTGACTGCTTCCCCTTTGATGTGGAAAGATGTGTTTTTAAAAATTCATTAAAGTGTAAACCAATACATCATTTCATCTTGAGATCAAATATACTGTCCTTTATATTTTAGGAGTGTCTCTCATTACAAATCTAAGCTGAGCAAACTGATTAATATATTTGGTCAGGTGATATTTGCATTATTATGACAAAAATTACATCTGTTTAAAAATTACAGGAAGCTTGATATCCCAATTACATCTGAATCCAATGGTCACAATGCACACATAGAACAAGCACACTCAACAACTGCTTCACCTTCAGTTTCTTCTTAGACAACGTTAACAGAAGGTTCGTTGCTACACTGTGAATTTTTCAGCTTTATGTTATCTGGAAAGTAATTGTCTGTTTTGGAAAAGCAAATATTGATTAAAAGAAGAGAAAAGCATTATATAGACTATTTAAAGTTGCTTAAGAAAAAAAAGTAGTGGAAGGAAACAGAAGAAAAAAGTCTGGAGAGAGAAATTCCTCCTACTGTGTGTGATCTGTTCACTACATCTTAAATTACATAATCATTTGTATGGGAGTCAGGAGACTCCTCATTGTTTTACAATTCTATGTTGTCATTTTCATATATTAATTATATTTAAATCTATGAAACAAATTTCTAATCTATTTTACTACAGAGATTTCCATCTGTCTCTGTTTTGACTGCTTCAGAGTTCATCAGTGGGACTCAGAAATAACTAAATAATGCTTCTAACTGACATGATCAGCTATTTTTTAATACAGATAAATTCTCTTTTGTATATCAGAATAGTTACATGAATATATCCAAGCATAAATAAAAGTATCTTTCGTACTTTTAGAAAGCTGCAACTTCAAAATCCAGAAGTCTCTGCTTTACGAGTGACATTAAGAAGGTTCAGGTTTGGTTGTAATATATGAGGAGTAGTCTGTAATATTCACAAACTTTTTTTTCTTGCGAGATTAGGAGTTTAGTGGGAGGCTCTGTTCCTTATGTTGAAGCAGGCTTAAATTATTTCTTTATGGGAAGATTCTAAATTTTCATCCAATGATGCCCATTTCTGGGTAGTTCCAGTGCTCAGTCATCCTCACAGTAAAGAAGTGTTTTCCTGTGTTCAGATGGAATTTATTTCCTTTAATGATAGTTGCCTCTTGTCCTCTCTCTGACTACCACTGAGAAGATTCTGGCTACGATACTTCCTATCAGTTCTTTATATACATTGATAAGATCCTACTGAGATTTCTGTTCTGTAGTCTAAAAAATAGACTTGTTTAGACTCTTTTAGCTTCTCCTTGTGTGACATACACCCTGATCCCTTAGCTATCTTTGTGGCCCTTCAATAGACTTGGTCCAGTAGCTCTATGTTTTTCTTGTTCTGGAGAACCCAGCACTAGACATAACACTCTAGATATGGCCTCATTAGATCTGAGCAGAGGGAAAGGATGGGTCAATTGACCTGCTAACAGTGCTCTTCCTAACACACCCCAGGATGCTCTTGGCCTCCTTTACCATAAAGGAACATTGCTGGCTCGTATTCAGCTTGGCATCCACCAGTACCCCCAAGTCCTTCTCTGCAGAGCTGCATTATGGGCAGACTTGGGTTGCAATGACTTGCTGCACTACCCTTTAAAAGAATTCTTGGGAGGTGAAGTGACCATACTTTCAAATGCATGAAAATGATTTCTATCTGGATTTGGGGAATGATTGCTAATGAAGAATGAAATAAAAAAGAGATGAACGCGAAAGAAATGCTGAAAACAATGTCATATGGTTTTAAAAATGATCCCAAGAAGCAGGAAATAAAACATATGAGATGTATATATGAAACTTACAGTGACAGAGAAAGTCCTACAAACAACCTATGAACTCAGCAAGACACTTTGAACCAAGGTAAGGAGAGTATAGAGACAAATGCTGAGCTGTGAGAGAACTGACATATGACAAATGTCTGAGAATAAGGTTTCTGCATTTCATGTAGATTATACTTTTTAAAGAAAAAAAGAGGGAAAAAAAAGGCAAGTATATTATCTCATAGAATGGTTGAGATTGGAAGGGACCTCTAGAGATCATCTAGTCCGATCCCGTTGCTCAAGCAGGGTGATCTGTTGCAAGTCACACAAGATTTCATTCAGATGAGTTTTGAACATCTCTGATGCATGATAGAGAATGGTGGTGGACCTAACTCAAGTCCATGAATCGTTATTTGTGAGCATTCACAGTGTGCCTCCACATAACTGGTAACTAACTTGTGTCTTGGCAGCAGTCATGTCCACTATGCTGGCAGTAACCTGCCTGATGTTTTTGTTTGGCTGTTATATTTCAAAGTCTTATACTCTGAGCCTAGTGTGAGAGAACATTGCTGTTCAGAAAGGAGAGAAAATAAAGTATAAAGTGTCTATAATGGAGCATCAACCTGCCTATTTAAGCACTATGCGGACACTATTTTTACATACAAATTAACTTTCAAGCCTTTGAAAGAATAGCAATAAAATGATTTATAATATTCACAGCTTTCACTGAATAAACTGGTCAAGTTGCTGTAAGCACTGATGCTGTAAGGAATCCATGCAGTTTTTATAGTATTCTGATGGAAAATACTGTGTTGTGTTGATATTCTTGAAAAGAAAGGATCTAGCTACTTTATTTTCAATTTACATTTGAATCAACATACTGGGTTTTGCAAAACTTTGCAAAAGTTTTATTTTGATTTCATTAGAAGAGAAGTTATGTTTTGGTTTGCAACTTACATGCATGGCTATTCTATACCAAAAAAAAAAAAAAAGTAAATATCTTGTGGGGTTTTTTTAATGGTAAGCTCTGACGGATTCATTACAATTACCTAATCTTAATATCTTAATTCTGTATTATATGTTAACTTCTTTGCAAGCATGACTGAGCTAAAATATTCTCAAACAATCACATTCAATTATATTTCATCTGAAATTTAAGAGAGGAAAAAGAGATGTTGTTGTCCCTAGGCCTAGGTATATCAGTCAAGAGCTTGTCTTCTAGGTTTCTTCCAGACAATTTTGAGTTTGTTTTCACCCTTAAATTATTATGTTAGTGCTTATGATTCATACTTTATTCTGTAGGATCATAATATCTTGATTTTATATTTGGTTAACAAAGTTCAAGGAAAGACTTAAATCCAAAAGCAAAAATCAATCTGAAATTTCAAAGAAGCTCTTCATACCTTCTCTCAGGTTAGTTACTATACTACACTTAAGAAATGTGAAGAATAGTGCTTTTGTGGGGAGATACATTTCTTTATTGTATCAGTACTCTAGAAATTCTTCTTTTGTCACAAGTATCCTGTGAAAATTTCTAAGCAACTAACTTTTATTTGCCTCATTTCAAGTGAGATCAAAGGCAAGGAGTGTATTATATTTAAGTTATTTAACATCTGATCCTCCTCTTTTAGCATTATTGCTTCCTTTTCTCCCTGCCAACAGATTTATATATGTATATAGTAAAGCATTCGTCTAACATATTTCTGCTGAATATTGAATTACAATATACTTAAAAAATGTGGTGACCATATAGAGGAAAAAATATGCATTTACATGCATATAATTGTATACATGTAGATATGTATGTATATACGTGTATGTGTATATATATACGTATAAATAATATATATGCATATGTGTATGTCTTCTGTGTTTGTTTGTATTTATAAAGGAGAAAAAAATACTTGACAGCAGACTTTTTTGTTATGATCTCTGCCCTTTTTTCATCTCTTCAAATATTTCTAAATATATTGAACTGCTGTGAAATTATAAAGGAAAAACAGAGGAAAGTATAATGGAGAGTAGAGTTTATGAAAGTGAATGCTCCCTCTAATCTACCAGTTAACTGTAAAGGAATTCACTGCACAGCTAGACTCTCCATTTTCAAGGTATGCAGACAAGCTGATTTTAGATTACAATCTTTTTCTCCCGTTGAACATCCTTATTCCAACCTTTACCAGCCTGTTTATTTAGAAGAAAAATATATTGTAAACATCTAAAACCATTAAAGAAAAGACTATTAATGTGACCAAAGACCAAGTTGTATTTTTAAAGGGTACTTGTGAGTAAGTGGACACTGCAATCAATGTATGTTTATGTTTTGAGTGTCTTGTAGTAAACATATGTTTAGGTCTTGTAGTTATTTTGAGTATAAATAGCTCATAGAAATGATTTCTTTGAAGCTTTGGGATGAATGTAAAGAATGTATGAAGAATGGTTTGGAATGTAGAGAAGCACTTGCACTAAATTAACTCAATGTGTAAATTATATGGTGAATATACCACTTCAGACACTTTACGAGAAAGATTTACACAAGGATAACAGCTAACATTTCTCATGGAAAAAAAAATTTACTTACTTAGTAAATAGATAAATAGCCTAAAGTGATACTTTCTACTATAAATCTAATTTGATTCTCACTGCAGAATTTTGGACTGATCAACATGACATTACAGTGAAAAAGATACTTAATCCATAACAGCTTCTCCTACCATGATCCTATAAGCTAATTCTTAGGGTGTATTGTGATTCAGCTAATTAATAACAGAAAATACCCTTAAAATATTTTTTAAAATACTTACAAATAGAAAACATGTGGAAAAAAAAAAGAACTGCCAAGTGGAAGAAAGGTTCCAAAGCTTGTGAATCTGCACTTCTCCCTCCTTCCCCTCCCCAAAATTATAAATGTACTCTTTCTTCAGAGTTGACTGTTCTTAGATGTAGAACAGATTTGTCGTTGCTTACATCGGGCAAACATGTCACACACATTTTGTTCTTTTAAAACACTTTGACATGTGGTATTCTTTTACCATTCTGGTACTGAGTTTGTATCAACCAGAAACCAAGAGTTAGAAGTGTATCATTCACTCTTCTGGTACAAAAAAGAAATCACTGTTGGTGAATCCAGTTGAACAAAAAAGAGAAAACAAACAAACAATTTGCCACTAAATTCCACCTAGTGATTTTTATCTTTTTATTCAGTGTATCATGATATGCCACATTTATTGGAATAAATGGACAGTAAAAATGACAATGTTTGCATACCTTCATATTATTAAAATGTTTTCTAAATATTCCCTTTAGTCAACAAAATAACAATCTCATTAGTGGTAAAGTATTTGCTGTGTAATCCAAAGTTTAATATCTGAAGCATTATCACTGGGAAAGAATGTCAGAATTTCTTTTGCAACTCTCAGTTTTATTTATTTTCCCTTTGATCATCAGTTGCATTCAAGACTTCTGAGTAAGTGAAAACTTATGAAAGTTTTGAGTTTATTTTGGGCCACATTGTAGGATTTTCCAGATACTTTAAATTTAATTAAATTTAATAAGTTTTTTCATTTCAGTAATATAATATTGCAAAATACTCCTCTATACTATGTTCTCTAGATTGAAGAACTAGCTTTTATATATGCATAATCTATCATAATGCTCATGGTCATATGTATTCTTGGATAAGAAAATTATCTCATTTTCCAGCGAAATATTATAAAAAAATCGAGCCTGCAGGCATACTACTTGTGTTAAAATACAGATGCTCTAGCTACTGTTTCAATATGAGCAATTATTAATTTTCCATATAATCCGCCTCTGGGTATGCTCGTGCTCTCCAAAATTATTATGCCCTCCTTTTAATGAACTTGCATGAAAATTTGTGGGAATTTTTCCTGAATATTTGACTCTGCCTGGAAAACATATGTGTGTATCCCTACATGAAATTCATTACTTATTGTTTGGTTTGTGGTGTTTAGTCTTTCCTGCTTGCAGTTCTATTGTTGGCAAAATTTCAGTATATCAGAGCACATAAATAATACCACCTGAGCAGTGACTCATCACAAATAATTTTAGCCAACATCTTGTAACTTATCTGTAGGCTGAGATTAGTTTGCTTAGATATTTGAGTCCATTCAAAAAATATAGAGGAACAGGGATTAATTTGCGATCCTTGTTGCCTCTTTGACCAGTGGATATTTTATGTTAAATTCTCACACGTTGATTTTTTTTTGCAGAACCAGTTGTTGAGGCATCAGAGGGACTCCTTTTATTTATGCTATAGCTTACTATTTGCTGAAAAACAGTGGAATTGGTTTGAATATTATTTCCAAGATTCCCACCTAACATCACTATCTGCCCCTGAAGAAAAACCAATTGGCTTCAGTCAACACACTGAGAACCACAGGAACGAAGGCAGAGAACCATCCTACTGCCCTTTTCTAAAGCTCTTTATAAAGGAACTGTAATCAAGTATTGAAGGTGATTTTTTATGGTAGAGGATTATATTTTGGTCTGCTTCAATTTTTTTTCTCTCTCTACTGTCTTATGCTAACACTCATGGAATTTAGTCAAGAGGGACCAAATTTGCAAATATGATTCCTTTGTCCATGATTTGGTTTCGGAGTCCTCTACCGCATTCAGTGTTTGCCTTGAGCCAGTCTGTCAAGCTTTGGACAGCCTGACTCTTTTTTCATGAAGGAAAGCACAAAGAGGTGATCCTGGTTGCCCATTCTATTATTCCTACCTAGTTTTCTAGTAAAACTAGAGAAAGTGAGAGACCCGTATTCAATGTTGTTTTCAGCCTAGAGGAGTGAAATGTATATTCCTCAGGTTACTCAGGTCTGAAGCGTGCCCAGGTCTTACCCTCAATAGATCTTGCCACACATACTCAGCTAGGCAGCAGAACTCATTTAAATTCTTTTTGGTAGTTTCTAAACATATATGATATTGTCAATTGTAAAATCCAATAGAATTTTGCTTGTGTGTATATTAGGCATGATCAAGTGATTAGTGGCGCCATTGATAGGAATAAACTTAATATTTCCATGATGCGTCATATCAACATAATACCAACATGAAAAAAAAATCAGAAACTTGGGATGCGTAGAGAGAATCACGTAAGGGCTTTTCGTCTAAACTTGGAAAGGTTTGAAAAGATGGGACTGACTTCAGTCACTCCATTCTTTCTTAATTTTTAAATGCTTTCCTACTCTGGATCGGAATACTCTTCCACTCAACCCCAGTTTCTTTTGCTGTATCAAAAATTCCTATTCTTTCTTAGTTTAGAAATATCTGTGTTAACTTTATATGCATATAAGGTGTGCATACATTTAACAGCTTTTTATACATTATTTTAAATAATTTATTAAGCATTCAGTTAAATGGAATAGTAGTTACAGTGAATAAAACAGTTAAAATGAGAATCAAAAATGAAACATCTTATTGCAGCAGAAAATTCTACCAACTATAATCAGATCAAGTGACAATTAAGTTAGAGTGAGGATGCTGATTTCTTACTTCCTCCCTCCCTTCTTCCCTTCCCCCTTTCCTTCATCTCCTTCCTCTCCTTCCTCCCTTTCTTTTTTTTTTTTTTTTTTTTTTTGAATGGATTCCTGACAGATATTTGCCATGAAGGAAGTTGGCCAACTTGTTCCCCACTCAGCCACTCCCACAAGGCATCTGGTAAGTGTATTTATTGGAGGTTTGAGTGGACTGTTTGCATAGAGTTTCTCTGGAAAGAACATGAAACAACATAAGCACTGCAAACAATGATATTTGCACTGCTGGTCTAAAGTCCAACTTATAGCTAAAATGTTTATTTTGAAATGCAATGAATTTATAGAAGTCCAAAATATTTCCATAGTTAATGTATTATCAGGAAAGCAAAAATCAAAAAACAGAAGCTGTTAACAAATTAAGCAAATACATGATGGAAAGCAGCAAGCAGAGCTGCAGTCAGGATTTTTATGCTTTTTCTGTCTCCTGATGGGACCACACTAGTTTATGATTGCTGTAACTTTTTGGTCATTTTAGTGGATATTTACATTGAAATTTACTGAGAAGTTCCAATTCTAGTCTTTAGATGCCTCTCTGTCTTAACATTTTTGTGATTATGATTTGAAAATAAAAAAAAATTAACATAATTCTTAGAGCATAAAAATGGTACTTTTTTTGAAGACGCTCTCTCTTTACTGTTACTAGATCTCTCAGTTTTAATGTGGAGAGCATAATTTTCCTTTATTATTTGATTAATGTTGTTGATGATTGCTTTTTTTCTTTTCTGCTTTTGCAGAAGAGTCTTTTAGCAAGCTTGAATTCAATAGCCTGTGAACCAGAAAGCTACATTTGGGACAACTGTAAGGGTAAAATGACTCAGGTCAGTACAAGGACAAAAAGATAAAGTCAGACATCCAAAATGAAAATTTCTGACAGCCTTCAAATTCTACTTTGAAGAGCAACTGTCAATTGTTTTCTTGAAGGCATAAAATCCTAACTCATTACTGAAAATGAGAAATAGACTGTTAGGCAGCTCATATCCTTTCATATTCTTTATAATATTTAGATTTATCTTACTGAGAATTAAATAAATTCAAACTTTCTCTCCTGGATTATAAGGCAACAGAAACAAGAATCACATCTGCTTTTGTTTCTTGATCTTGCTTATGATACTAGGTCACTTTTCATCATCCCCAAATCCTAAATGTAGGCTGAAAGAAAAGAAATTATTTTCACTGTAAATTTTCTCTGAAGACTGGCGTTTAGGCCAGAATCAGTTAGTAAATTTTATATTGAAAAATGTTTGTTCCTAGATTGAATCTGTTCATAATTCAATGAAGCAATTTGAAAGGGCTATAACTGCTTGTCATAATCTGAGTTTCTTCTCTGACTAGCTGTAGCAAATTCTATAGTCACATATTAAAAAATCAAAATTTCTGAAAGAAGATTTGTTGGATATAATTTTGATTTGAAAAAGGACTTGTTTCTTTTCCAGACATATGTACGTATATATGATGACTGTGTAGTACACAGTCTGCAAGTACAGTACAGTACACAACTGTAAGTAAAGTTATTAGTTTATTTTCCTGCCTAGCAAACAGTTGCTTTCCTAATGTTTTACCAAAAGAAGAGAAAAGCATTAAGCTTGCTGCTCAGTGTACAAATATTTTAAATTCTGATCATAACATGAACTTCAACAGCATTCTGATCTTATCCCATAATGAATCCAGGTGTGATGGGAAAGGGCAAGGGCACCAATTCAAACCAAAGCACAGTAGACTGCAAGCAAAAATCAGGCATCAGTTTAGATGTCTGAATGACCTCAGATGGAAATATACTCACAAATGGAACAAGCCAGAGAATATCAGCAGGAAATATTTTCACAGCCAACAATTCTAGGAGAACTCCACTACCAAAAAGTGCCCGGTAGGGCTGTCAGATTTAAATACATAAATACAAATCTGAATACAATACCTATGTTCAGTATCAGTGTCCTTCACCATTCCCATGTGCAGTTTATCAATTATTTCTGTCATGATTCTGTCAATAAAACAGTGCAAAAAGGTATAATAATAATGTTAATCATTAAATATAGCTCTTAGTAGAGGGATTCTATTGTACCTTAAAAGCTCCTTCTCACTGCATGTGAAGGTCAGACCCCTCTGTTGGCATACTGTATGAAAAACATTTTGTTCACACTCTGCATATTATGTCTGAAAAAGTTACTAACCCTCTGATAATCCAAATAGAAATACTGCTTTATCTTAAAATTGATCATCCACTGGATTCTGTCTACCACAACCACAATAAAATTAGTATTTATGAGACATACAAGTCATGATCTTATGCTGCCAATACTAGGTATCATTCAAAAGACAGCCTCTCCAGCAAGCTGTTTGCCTCAGCACTTTCTGAGCATTCACTTACTAGCAGATGGTTCAAGAAAACCCATACTATCTTGCGGCAGTAAGTCCTTGAAAACCTCTTGAACTATGGAATAGCTTTTTCTTAGATAGCAAAAAGGAGTGAGATTACATTTTCCTAAAATAGCACAACAGCAATGCCAAAAGGAATGAATATTTTGTCTTGTGACCATGTTCTGAATATCAGTTATTTTCCCTCTAAATGGAAACTCAAACTAGAAATCCCAGGTTAGTATGCAAGGAGAAAAAAAATCTTTCTAGGTAAGCCAGTATTTCAATGTGATAATCTCTAGAATATTTTTTTCATTTCCTAAATATACATTTTCCCATTTCAAAAGTTCTAAAATTATATTAACAAAATAGGAATTGCATGAATAAAACATGAACCAAAATTGCTTAACATATAAATATGGGGATTTATCATGCTTTTTAGGGGCTTAATAAGGTAGAGAGCTTAGCTAAAGTAGATAATGTAGTACAGCATAGTGTATA
>JAUBOD010000016.1:545496-560199 GCA_032353885.1 Nothura maculosa
CTCATATTGGTGTCTGTGCTCTATGGCCCTGGGGCAAGTAGAAGCCCAGGCCAGTCCAGCTAGCGAACAAGGCTTGCTGACCCCCATTTCGGCAACATATAAATTTGGGATATTTTGATCCCAAAGATTATATTTATTCAAAAACTTCAAGTTAAGAGCTGCTTTGACACTAGCTCAGAGTTTCAAATTCAATATTTAGGTCACATCTTGCTAAATGAGAACATTTTGATTCATGTTTGTGCATGGCGTGACTGTTTTTATAATGCTGGGTCTACTGTTGCATTGCAAAATGCCAATTGTTTTTATTTTTGCCAGTTGTAAAAGTAGACAAGATAACAAGTTAGGGCAGTTACCTGAGTAAATATATTTGACTGTCAAATGACCATGAAAACATTTTGGTTTTGGTTTTGTCTTTACAACACTTCTAAAATGATATACTGGTTTGAAAGACATTTCAAAGGCACTTAGAATCCAGTATACTGATTATCATAGTTATTTCTGGTCCTGATAATATCTTTGTTCCCTTTTTAAAAAGGAAAATTTATAATTTAACCTTTCATATCTGTTTTTGATAAGGGATATGTTGGAGAGTCAGTCTCAAATGAAGTGATTTCAGGAGAAGAAAATGAGAAATGGATTGAAACAAAATGGCAGGTCCTGGAGTTCTAGGAGAAGTCAGGCAAGTAGGAGCTGAAATAAAATCTTCCTCAAAACCTGGGGATTGGAATACACCAAAACACTCTTCTAATGAATTATAAAGTTATATATCAGCATGTAATTTTAAAAATCAGGAATATTATCTGAAAGGGTAGAATCAACATAGTTTTGTGAAGGTAGGCCCTGCTTTACAAATGTTGAGTTACTATGAGCATTCTCTCAGCATAGGGACAGAGGAGTCTGTTCTACCTCATATTTCAAGAGACACTTAACAACTGTTGGGGAAAGTCAACAATACTTAGCAATGGGATCATAAAATGAATAGAGCTCAATATAAACTGGTGTAAAATAAGACATATTCCCATATACAAATAATTTGAAATTTGAAAATACAGGAAGGAGTTGGTAATTATGATTTGTGAATGAGATGCTGCTTTTGCTGAATGTATACTGTGGGAAGTTCTGATCTGTGTCTTGAAATCATACAGCAGAATTGGAAATCATACAGAAGAAGATCTGCCAAGTAAGATCAAAGTTTTAGAAGGCCTCCTTTATGAACAATTATTAAATCACCTCAGACTTTTTAAATAACTGAATGAGGTTGTGCCAGAGGTCTACAAAATCAGCATAGAGAAGTTAGGATATATTACATTGTTTCTTCTAGTACAAGAAGCGGAGACTCTCAAATCAAAATAGCAGATGACAGGCTCAAAACATACAAAAAGTATAGCTATGTTGTAGAATTCTTTGCCAAGACGCTGTAAATGCCAGAAGTTAACAGAGCTTCAGAGCTCAAAGAGAGGCATATTTCTTCCAATTATTAATTACAATATCATCATCTCCAGTTTGGGGAAATTCCAAGCTGAAAGCCTCAGGAGGCTAAGGGCTCCACTCAGGTATTTTTCTATGTATCAACCATTAGCCTCTGCCAGGCTATAAGTGGACCTAGCTCTGGTGCAGGAGATGTTTTCATGTTCTTAATTGTGTGCATCCTGTGTTAAAAGGAAAAATACAAACAAACAAGCAAACAAAAAAACCAAAATGTTAATTTGTACTGTCCTCAGTGGTTAGGTAGATATTCTATCTTTTTATGGGTAGAATATATTTTGTATATTGACAGCACTGCAAGATGCAGAGTAGAAGGCTTGATTGCCTTTGTACTTTGCTTAAAAGGGAACCTTGACACCAAGCCCTGCCATTTGAGACCACACAAATGGTGACAAACACGCTTCCTCTTTGAGGTATGGAGGGATGGAAGATAAATCAATGGATGTTATTGGAGGGCAATGTAGCCTTTAAGTGAAATGTGCAGAATGCTATGTCTTCCTCCATCCAAAGCCCTCAGTTTTAGAACCTCTTTATATGGCATCTTCATTTGGGTCATATGTTGAAACTATCATTTGTTTTTGAAAATGTGAAAGTCATGCATCTCACTACTGAGAAGATAGAAAACTATTTCTATGCTGTTAACAGCTGAGAAGCATAAAAGTAGTGCTTCTGAATGTAATTGAACATTCTATCAGAAATATTGTCTGTATTCTTCAAATAATTAAGTTATTCTTTGTTGTAAAAGACCATTGTGGTTAAATCCAAATATATATTTTATTCATATTATGACCTTAAAGAATTAAGGCTTTTGGGATGTTTCACCTTACTACTTCACTTTCACTATGTCCAAAAGAAATGATGTTATGTGAAAGTTCCAATAAATTTTTAAACAAGGTAAATCACAGAATCACAGAATCTTCAAGGTTAGAAGGATCCTCTAGAGATCATCTAGTTCAACCTTCCTGCTCTGAATGGCAGCACAGCCCTCTGAAGTGTTAGCCACTCCACCCAGCTTGGTATCATCTGCAAACTTACTCAGGGTGCACACAATGCCTTCGTCTAAGTCATTGATGAACAGGTTGAACAGCATCAAGCCCCGTACTGACCCCTGGGGGACACCACTGGCCACAGACCTCCCACTGAACTCGACTTCATTTATCACCACCCTCTGAGCTATGCCATCCAGCCAGTTCTCGATCCATCTCACTATGCACTTGTCCAGACCACTCTCCCTAGGATTCCATATGAGGATATCATGGCAGAAGGTGTCAAAAGCCGTGCTGAAGTCAAGGTAGACAACATCCACAGCTCTACAGTCATCCCATCATAGAAGGCTGTAAGACATGACTTCCCTTTGGTGAATCCATGCTGACTAGTCCTGATCACCTCCTTCTCCTTCATATGCCTAGAGATGCTCTCTAGGATGAGCTGCTGCATCACCTCACCAGGGAGAGAGGTGAGGTTGACCAGCCTATAGTTGCCCAGCTCCTGCCTCTTGCCCTATTTGAAGATTCGAGTGATGTTGGCTCACTTCCAGTCCTCCGGCACTTCTCAAAGATGATGGAGAGAAGCTGAGCAATAACCTCCACCAATTCCCTCAGCATTCTTGGGTGCATCCCATCGGGGCCCAGCGATATTTGAGTGGCCAGTTTGTCTAAGTGATCCCTAACCCAATCATTTTCAACCAGTGGAAGGTCTTCCTCTAGCCCATTTATATTTCTTTCACCTGAGTCCTGCAGTTCATGAGGAGTGGTCTTAGCAGTAAAGATAGAGGCAAAGAAGGCATTTAGTAACTCTGCCAGGGTTTAGTAACTGCAAATGTGTGTGAGACAGTAGCATCTTAGAATTTATTTAAAGTGAGGTAAGAAAGTCTGGCACCTGTGGCAATAATCTAGCTAACTTTTTCACTAACTTCAGAGTTCCAAACTTGTAAATGCTACCCTCATCAGCCCCACTCATTGGCTTTCCTCACGTGTTGAAAAATGAGGACAGTTTTGCATGTTTCCAGGTACTTGGTATCACGTATCTCACTGATTGAGAAGGGAGGGGATGGAGGGGAAGGCTTATTTTATCTCAAATTTTCATTTCATTTTTCTTTATCCTGTATAAATTTACAGTCATAGCTTAGTTGTCTTTCATTACGTATTTCTTCTCATTTTACCTAAACTCCCCTGTATCTATTTAGCATTATGGTTTTTTAAACAAATGCTATCACGGTATTATTTCCATCTCTAGCTTATATGGTGTACTAACTCCCTAAATTTTCTATATATATATTATATAAATCAAGGTAAATTACTTAGGAATTATTTGAACACTGTGGTGCTGTTCAAGCCTACAGAAAAGAGGTTCAAGTGGAAGACAGCCAAAGACACCAAAACTGAAAGATAACGAACAGAATCTGGGTTACATCTGAATTCTGTAGCTCATCCTTGCAATGTGTAATCGTTAACAGGTTAGATCAAAATCCAGATTCTCCCTTGAACTGCAATGAAAGCCCTTTTATTGTCAAAGGTCAACTCAGGAAGTAAATTACTAATATCTTGAAATAGTGTTATTATGTATAATTAATAGGCTGATTTTAAATCACTGAATTTAATAGATTTCCCTAAATAACTGAGTCAGCACAATGTCTTTTAAGAAGATCTGGCCTTATTCAACCACATAAAACTAAATAATTTAAAATGGATATATAAAAATTCCTAATTTTAAAAAATAGTAATAATCTTAACGTTACTCCTTTTCTGTCTTGCTGTATAGTTCAGAATATATTTCCTAATAAATATTCATAAATCATTTCACAAACCAGAGATTCCTTTTAAGCTAAGGAAAAAGAGAAATCTTAAGACTAAAGACTTTAGTTTTTCCCCTAGGAGTGAAAATGATTTATACTAGGAATGTAAGTTGTAAAATGTTGGGAAACATTTGTTTTTATATTCTGCAGACTCATCATTTAAATGAAATAGTTTGTGCTAATAGAAATATGAAACATTTTATAAAGTGACTGTTGTTGGAACTCTTTGTAAGTAGTGCTTTGTCATTTCCTCTTCACATGAATTGCAAGCCTGGCGCTTTGCTCCACTAAGAAACTGTAGGTAAAGTGGCAAAGTGGTTTCAGTGAATGGTCTCTCTAATGGCAGGGAGGGTCTTAAGGAAACGAAATTGAGCAAAGAGCCACATAACGCCAGAGTTCTAGGGCTGTTTAATTGCTTCTCTAAGAAAAGGGCACCATGCTCATCTCACTGAGTCTTTATTAGGCATAACTGTGATACACAATGGTGGAATTTGACAATTCCTTATTGGATTTGAGAAAAGACTAGCAAGGTAGTAATTAAAGGAAATCAAACTTTCAGCTGCTTTGAAGAGGAGATGTACTCTCTAGGTTTAGGGACTGAATAGTCATAGATGTTGTTCTATAAATAATCTTCAGACTAAGACATATATATACTTAGATTCTGAACTGGCACATTGTCTCTTGCAGATACATTATCTAACTTTCTCCTAGAAATATTAATATATATTTTTATATATAAGATATTAATATATATAATATATTAATATACCAGAACCAAGACTGAATTTGGGCCATTTGCATAAGAGTCATAGCAAAGTGTGTGCAGATGTTTATTGGAACTGCTAGTAGTGTATCATCATTAAATATGTGCTCCATCTTAAATATAAAGTCTAGGACCAAGAGTCTCTCAAAGGAGATCAGTTCATTAATATATGAACTCTGGAAAGCCTATGGTTTGATTTACTCTAATGGGTTAAAAAATAAGGGAACAGTATTTTGCAATTTGTATTCTACTGAATATTTGAAATACAAATTGCTCTCCTCAGCTGTTCTCACATTTAAAGCAAGTGTATAAATAAATAATATGAGATAGCCTGGCTGCTTTTTAAGAATTTAGATTAAGATTAATCTAATCTTTCTGTACATATTTTTAAAAGACAGAATTATTTTCTATCAAGAACCACAGTACCAAAACATATTCTATATATTTTTCTCATATGCCTTTAAACTAAGAAAATTAATTTAATTTTTAAATAAACTATTTGAAAACTACAGTGAAAAAGATTTGGAGCTTATTTTTGCTCCCTCTCATATGCTTTAAGATACAAAAGTCAGATGGCAGAAAGGTACCTGAAGTGTCACTAGGCTGATATTTTTTTTGTAAAGGTTCATGAAAGTTCAAAATTTAATAACTCATGCAAATACCTTTTTTAAAAAAACAAAATTGTAGATTCTGACTTTCATATAAATAAACAATTTTCAGTTTTGCTAAATTCTTAGTATCAGTTGTTTTCTGCAGAACTAAGACTTGCTCAAGTGCAGGCTGTTTCAGGTAGTTTCTCTAGTTGCTTTGGACAGAAGCCATAAAATATTTCCTATTCCTTTTCTCATATATCTCCATTTCCCATAAAATGGAAAATTCTCAAACCCACTGTCCAAACCCATTTCTTCACATGAGAATTAGAAGATGATGTGCTTTGCTGTTAGAACTGCCTGTACCCCAGCAAGCTAGTTGTTCCTAGCTTTGTTCTGGAGTTCATGCTGTGTAGCTGAAAGCTACTAAAACCCAGAAGACTTGGGAAGATGTGTCTGGTTTAAGGCAAGGAATTTGCTGCTGACATCAACTTTTATGGTTTAGTGGTTAAAAATACACAAAGATGCAGCCTCTCTGCTACTGAGACTATGCCCTTACAATAGGGCTAGTCTTGCCTTCTCCTAAACTGAGTGTTCTACTATGCTGCCTAATTTACTACTGTGAAGGCATATAAGAATGCATTGATCATTGAATTCTATCTGATTTCCAAATCACCCTTATGTTCATCATAGCTACATCAAAACATTGCCTTTGCACCAGCAAAGATGTTTCCTGATGAATTCCTATGAATTCAGTCACTAATCTGACCACGATAATAGGTATAAAGTTTTTGATCAAGTACTCCAGTTTGGTTTCTTCAATATGTCAGAAATACAAAAAAACAAGGGATACTACAATATAATAATCGCTGTAGTGCGATTTTTTTTTCTTCTCTGTAAATGGATATATGGTTTATGCAGAAAAGATTTTATGCTAGTTTAAGGAACATTAAACATCTCTGTTGCAGAGTGGCAGATTCTCTGTTAATTAATGCTAAACATTGGCAATGTATAACAATTGTTAATTATGTGTGAAATTATTTCTATTTTTTTCAAGTACACCCACTTTTAATTATGATTTCCATATTTTGCCTACCAGCGCCAGTTTATATATCTTTAGGCAGTTAGCAGAAACCCTCTCACTAGCATAGTATAAAATGTTCAAAAATGTGTTTACCATCCAAGACAAAATTCATCATCTTGCATAGGGCCCACAGAGGCGCTCTCTCTCTCCCTCCAAAACCACAAATTAAAGTCTTAAGTAATGATTCAAATGCTGTATGTGTCATTGTGGGGAGCCAATGTGTTGGAATGGATTTCAACAGCATGAATAGCAAGGGGCACCACGGCCATGCTAGCAGCAAAGGCAGCCTGTGCGTAGTTGTCTGGTGGTACCAATGAGAACATGGAGCAATCTACAGACAAAGTGAAGGAACTGGCTTTCCTGCGAGTGCAAACTGGCTCAAAAATGTGCCTGTTCCCAGTTCCCATCAGTCACATATCACACACTCAGTTTGTAAAATGTATGTCCCTCTGTCTTCCCTGCAGGACTTTGTTCACCGTCTCAGATTCAAACCCTAGGATCCAAACACTAGGAAATGCAAGCTGTTCCCCAAAGCTGCCGTAAGTCTGCCACATAGCTTGTCCCAGTTGGCAATGAGATGGGAGGGCCCATTCTGAATGCAATTTGTCTTAACCTTAGAGGAGCAGATAGTTTTCACAGACTGTGGACTTAGGTCATTTTGTTTTCTTGTGAGCACTTAGATTTGTAAGAATCTGGAAATAACCTCAAACAGGGAGAGCTCTGGAATTAAGCCCAATTACAGTCAGAAGAAATAGGCCAAGGGAAGACTAGGCTGCAGGCTTTGCTATTGCTAGGGTAGTTATTCCTTTTTTTCCTCACTACTGCTGCTGCTCTCTGAGCCTGCAGTGAGAGTAAATTTCCTTACCTACTTAAAGGCAGATGAGCTCAGCAAAACTCATTTTCTTGTTCTGTGTCTCCCAAGGCTGTAAAAGAAGTGGGTTTTTTTTGTTTGTTTGTTGTTTTTTGCTAGTCTTGTTATATTTTCTGGGATAATAAATGCTTTGGAGATGAGTTTTGTATCATGTATTGTTAAAGGCATGCAACAAAATGTTCAGGTATTTTCATTTTATAATAAAAGCAAATACTTTTATAGAATGCAGTCATTTGAGGAATGTGCAAAAAGTAAAATAATATGGCTTTCATCTGCCTTTTTTGAAGATTTAAATTGTTGCTGGTTTACCTGAGAATTTTTTTTTGTAGTTATTTTAATAAATCTACATGTAATTTAGGCCAAATATTAGTTCATTTATTTATTCTTCTATCAGATCCAGCTATATTTGGTAGTCCTGAGGATATGAGCCCGCTTTACACAGATAAAATTCAAACTAGAGAAAAAAAAGAGGTAAACTGAAGGAACTCCATGAAATTCAAAACAGATTCCTTGGATTGCTGAAGAGTTATTGATATAAAAGTGATTATATGATATGCATGCTGCAGGAGTTACAAAAGCCAAAGTTGTTGGACATACTGCAAATGAACTTATTGCAAGGCCTATCTTAGCTCAGCATCCTCAAGTCTATTTTATAGACTTATTGGAATCCTTCATTGCCCTCTTTCATTCATTTTTTTTTCTTCAAAATGACTGCCTGAGTGCCTGTAGTAGGCTTCAAACTGTCTATTTGGATACCTGCTAAGGTTTATTCTGGAGGGAGTTGCTACTGGCTCAGTGCTTCAAAGTTCAAGTCTATTGAGGAATAAAAACAAACCCAAAATTCCTTAAAAGCATGCAAATATTCACGTTGTGTTTTTGCCTGTCTAATACCCATGTTTGTGCAGAAAGTGCACCACACAGTGCATGGAGTAAAAATAAGGAGCTCTAGGGAATACCACTCTTGCCTTCAATATATCAATAACCAAGTAGTTTTTTAAATTTTAGAGTAGTTTGGTCTTCCTTGCCACAGAATTACTGAGGATTTAAAAAACATGCGTGTAAAACATGCAAGCCAAATTCTAAATTCTACAGAAGCAAAATCTTTCTCTATACCTTTAACTTTTGTTAGATTTAATGTCGAATTAATTCTGGACTATTCTATTCATAAGCAGGTGAATTTTACTTAAGTGTTGTCTATACCGAAAATTATCAAATTTGAAATTCATAGATTTTGAAAATAAGAGTTAATGAAGAGTAAATAATTTCACTATTTTTTTCATCATAACATACATTATCACATAATACATTACTTTACATTATTGCAGAATTATGCAGCATTATTTAAAATTTTCATTTTCTTGGATTTGCATAAATAAGTAAAAGTCCTATGGTACAGATAGCCTTTTTAGTGAAAGTTGTGCCCTAGGTTTTGAAAAGTAGTTAAAGAAATACACATGTAAAGGTCATTGTTTTTAAACTAAGTTAACGGGTTTTAAAAGCCTTTTGTTTAAAAAAAACGCTTTTTGACAGTGTTCCAATTTGCTTTACACTTGTGAATTCAGTGAAAATATTTCTATTCCAACTGTAGTCAGATGCAGATTGAGTTCTCGAGTTCTGATACTACCTAACTGCTCTGAGTCTTTAATGAATTTATGAGTCTTTAATAAATGTACTTTTTACTAGTTACACATACTCAGTTGTTTTAGGCTAGGTATTAGTCAGAAGAGTTAAAATGCCCTTCCCTATAGATATGATGATCTTTCATTAGAAATATTCTTGGTGGATAAATTTACTTTCTAATCTTTCAAATTACTATGAAATCCTTTACAGACTTTACCCTGATCTTGAGGTTTCCTTATGTAACGATTGGGTGGACTCCCCAAATACTGAACATTATGTCTTTTTTTCCTCTTTGGCCAAATGTATTGTCTAACAAAATAAGGATTGGGCTTAGCAGAAGAGCAGAACTGTCCACTTCCAGACTGTTCACAGTGTCTTTCTGTGACTTCTCTTTGTCAAATCCTTCTATGGGAAAAACGTATTCCTCCCATTAGCCACCACTCAAGAGAGATGTTTTCATTTTTACTCGAAGTCCTCTCTTGTGCACCAATGAAAAGCAACATGTAGTTCTTTAGTTTTCCAAGAATATACCATTTCATGATTTCCAGACCATATAAAAAACATATATATTAGAAATTTTCCACTTCTATTCATCTCAATGTTGAAGTAAACTTAAGCATTTTTGCAATGACTTAAGTTGCAAGGAGAAATTTGTTATGCTGTGGTGGAATGAGGTTGGGGAACAGAGAGAATTACAGCCACTGCAGCATTGTAAAAATATATATTTGTGCTTCTGAGTTTTGGGGTGTGTATTCTCTAAGCCTTCTTCCTCTTGCTGATCTTTGAATGCCTGGCTGAGACCTAAAGCCAGGAAAAGAAATATTCAGTTCATAAAGTAAGTAGGTTGTTTTAGCTATTGTCTTGGCAGAATAGACTATGAAAATTTTACATAATCTGACAAAGTATTTCGGAATCATTAGGATAAAAAGCAGTTTACTATTATGCTGTAGAATAATATAACATTTTAAAGTAGGAATCCTAGAACCGAAAAGGAGATCATCTTTAGATTCCAATATTTCATTACCACATTGCCTCATGATTTGGTTAGCCCAGTTTAGATGTCTATCTTTGATTAGATTGCTTTGCTTAGAAATGAAAAATTCTACCTTTTATTGTTGCATTTTTTTTGTCTCCTATAGGTGTGGACTGCGAGCTCCTCTTATACATAGGGGAACTCCACCACCATCATTCTCTTTGGTATCTGCAAATTAGTATAGGATAATTAGCTAATCGCCAACTCTAACCCATCATAAAAAAAAACTACTGAGAAACTACTGAGTGACTTCACAAAAAGAAATCTGTATGCTGGATGATTTGAGGAATTATTGCTTATCATGATGAACTTTTAAAGAGGCTGGGCCATTTTGGTTGTGGTTCATATATTTGATAGCATAGCATGATTTTAAGAAGTAGAACAGTAAGGGCTGCAGTTTTCTATTGAATAAGATTAATATTTATTTATTATATTAATAATAAATATGAAATTAGTCAAATTGCATTCTTAGAGAATATTACTACTTAATTTCATTGCCTACTCTGCTCTGCAGTGACTGCAGCCTGAGCTCTGGGTTGGTTCTTCCCGACACTGCTAGGAGGTAGGAAGAAAAGTTTCATGGCACTAATTTTAAAGCAGTGGAGAGGAATGCCACCTTAAGATGGTCTAGAAAATTGGTGGGCTAATGGAGTTTTCATTTAAATATGACCTTTTGACTAGTGAAATTCACATCATGTTTATAATTTTTGCCATCAAGCTCAGAAAATCTACAGTGAGACACAAGGTTAATTACTGAAGAATGTAACTCTTGCAGAAAAGCTGGTAGAGCTTATTTGAACAGTACAAGACAAAAGGATGTGTCCTGAGAAGCTTCTAAAAATACCTTAATGCAGCAAACTCTTTGCAAACCATACCATGTATGTTAGCATTTCTTAAAATCTTAGGCTATTTTTCTGCATATCTCTGCACCTTTAGCTATGATGCACTTGTACTAACATAAAAGATTATTGATTCTCACCTAAAACTGCCATGAATATTTAAGTCTTTCAGTTAAAAAAGAGGCTGACAGTTCCATAACATGATTAAAAAATCCTACATGTAGCCATTTAGAAGGACTGCAATGTCTTTCCACCCACTTTTTACCAAGTCAAAGATAAAAAGTAATAAAAAAACAATAAATATTACTTGTTTATGTTCTCACCTGTGATCCAAGTTGTAACTTTCCACTTTGTTATCAAATTTTCTAATGCTCATAGAATTAAGATACAGCTTGCTAAACACAGGGCACAGAAATAAACATGTAATATGATTTCTAGCTTCCTTGGGTAGTGTGATAGTATGATTAAATAGATCTAAAATATTTTTTTTCACTGCTTTTCTGATATTACTGTAGCATCTTATTCTATTGCAATGTTGTCTGTTCTTTTTTCTTTCTTTTTTTTTTTTTTTTTTTTGCTTTGTACCTTCTCTGGAAACATTATGAATCACATTAGTCAGTTACAACAGTGGAAAAAAGATGAAGGAATCCTGCGTCAAGTCAAATCAACATAAATACAATCAATACATAGAACATATGACAAAATGGTGATTGTGAGATGCTGCCATTATCTTCTCCATACTATAAGCACATGTTCATTTCTTTGGTATTTGAACTGAATTCCATTAAAAACTCACTGCCTGCAGTAGCAGCTGCAAATGGAGAAATGGAAAACACATGATCACAAGTATTAACATGTTATTTTTTATACTGTGTTGCTCTATTATTAAAATTATTATTACTTTCTGCTTTGATAGCAGATATGCTGCAGTCAGCTATAGCCAGACATGGGTTTGCTGAAGGCAAGGAGGGAAGAGGCTGATGTAGCTGTCATGAGGGTTTTTTTTACTCCGCCCGTGTGTTTTTCTTCATGGTAATTAAAATTAAGCTGTACTTGACTGTTAGTTTATGCTATCATAATTTAAAACTGGATGAAACTTATTTCTGTTACTCCTGCACTTAAGAGAAGTGTGAATTAGAACATGATTTTATGGAGTGCAATAAATTTATGAAGCCACATATAATTTTCCTATAGAAATGCTTGTAAAAGGTCTTAACTGCTAAGCATGCTTACTCTTATTTTTTTAATGGCACAAAAGGTATTATTAGGCTTGTATAAAGAAAAAAAAGCAGACATGTCAAGTTATTTTTAAATTCATATCATAATCAGGTATCAGTATTGCTTCAAGGATAGCTCATTCTAAGCTGAGTTTTTAAACTGCATTTTAGTTGTTTTTGTAGAAGCTTAGAAAAAACTAAGGAAAGGTATTGTCACAGTATAAAATTAGGAATGTGTTTTTATAGCCTAGGCATAAATCATGAAGCAATGACCCAAAATAATATGATAGTGATAATAGTAAGAATTATGATAATATTTTGCAAACTTGAAAAGAAACTTTTTTTTTCCTACTAGAAGTGAAATATTACTAAGGAATATTAAATTAAAAGAAAGGATTGAAATCACAATCCTTCTACATATATCAAAATATAAAGAATAAATTTTATCACAAAAGGTTTTAAGTAATTTATTCTTCATCATAATAGATCAAGGAGAGCAACTGTAAGTTATCATACTATCATTTATTTTTTCTGTTTTTCATCCTTGTTATTTAGACTCGTCCAATGGTAACTGGCTGTTTTTGCATTATCCTTGTGACTAATATTGCTGAACATGTTGGAGAAATACTTTTAACAGCTATTTTTGTTAAGGCTTGAATGGAATAAATTATGTACATGATTACCCCTTTCACAGCCCTGCCTTTAGTAGGTTTCTTTTCAGCAAAATTTTGTAAAGAAGTGGAAGCTGTCTAACAGTCTGGTCTTTATTCTGGATGGAAAGTGTCCTTGAAAACTCAAGTCAGGGTTTCTGAGTACTGCTTTCAATATAAAACCATTTTGAGACTGCCTCTGACTTTCCCCCCCAACCTTTGTTTGTATATTCATGGCATATGATGATAATGTACACATTACACATTCATTACAAGACATTAAAAAAACTTTAAATAGTTCAGATGTAAAGAAAACCTTAAAGTTGCACAGTAATTACTCAGAAATCTTGCAAAAGAGATGTTAAGTGACTAAGTAAACATTAATGCTATTTTTCTTACAGCATAAAAATTCTATGCAATCTGTTATGCTCCATAGTGCCTTTCAAATACTTAGACGCATACCTAAGTACACACACATACACACACATATAATATATGAAGTCATATAGTGATGTACTAGACTAAACATTTTTAAAAGATTATTTAAACAAGGGATATTTTCAGAATTCTATGGACTGGAACTTACAGAAAAAAAAAAAAAAAAGGAAAGCATTTAGCCATGAAAATATGAAGAAAGAAACAACAGCTAGAATGATACCTGTGGGGAATCTTCAGTTTTCTTCTTTCTGTATTGTCTATTTTGTACAACAGTGGGTGGATATTCAAGTTAAATTCATAGAAATAGAGATTTTTAGAGAAGCTAAGTGTGAAATAAGAAGTAGCAGATTAATGTGTACTAAAAAGTCATTTTATGAACTAGAATAGCAAATTTATCAATGTTAATCACAGAATGTTTAAGCTGAGAAGGCACCTCTAGAGATCATCTAGTCCAACCCCCTGCTCCAGCAGGGACACCCAGAGCATGTGGCACAGGGCAGCATCCAGGCAGGTTTTGAAGATCTACAGAAAAGGAGACTCCACAACCTCCCTAGGTTAAATTAACTTCTAAATGAATACTCATTTTAAAAAAGAAAAGTCGCAAGAAAGGCTTGAATTTTTCCACTGTCAATGTCAGCAATGAGAAAAGAGTTTATATAGCGCTATGCTAGGATTTGTGTTTCTGTAGATGTAATATGTCACAATTTGACACATAGTTTTATGTGCTTCTAAGTCATGGATTAAATTCATATCCAAAACATACAAAATATATTGTTTTGTACCAGCACTTTTTTATGTTGACACTGACAGAATTCCTTTTCTTCAGTCATTTACTATTCAGATCATTTTCTTTGCAATCTGCTTTCTGTTGATGCATTTTAAAAAGAAGCATCCTTATTTTAGCCTTTACATAAATAACTATATTTCCAACACGCTGTGGGACAGGCATCTCTCTTTGAATTAAGAAAGCACAAAAGAAGTTTTACAGTTGACTAATTTAAGTTCAAGTTTCAAGGCATTAGCAACTGCTCCTCAAGTTCCACATCTGTCATAGCTGAGGGAATATGGTAAGTTTTTTGCAGGCAGAACTAATTATGCTTTTGTGCTTCCTATATCCTAATGTATAGAAAATAAATACTCAGATACACCGCTCAAAGAAGTTCCTATAAATAGAAACATTTATCCCTTCATAGGTTTTTTTTTATTTGTGTATATTTTCTTTATAGATTTTTAACTTAACTCTGGGAACCACTTCAGCAAGAAGGGCAGGCGGGTATTTGCCAAAAGGCTGTCCAACCTCATTAGGAGGGCTTTAAACT
>JAUBOD010000016.1:560299-572627 GCA_032353885.1 Nothura maculosa
CAGGGGGGTTGGACTAGATGACCTCTAAGGTCCCTTCCAACCTTACACATTCTATGATTCTATGATTCTATGATTGTTTGATGAAATAAAAGGCAGGCTGTGATACTTTTATATAACAATTTCTGAGGGTTTTTTTTTCGCATGTTTCCTTCCAATATAAGTTAGAGTGTTGCCTCTTCACTATCCTAATGTGAAACCCTAGATCATAGGAAAGAAGTGTGAAAAGCTTTGGAGAAAAGTCACATAATATAGATTAAGTTAGAGAAAAATGAGGTGAAACACTAATGATTTTTCCACTCTTTCTAGCATCAATGAGAGTTTATGCAAGAGGAAAATAATTTGCAATCAAAATCAGTTCTGCAAAGCAGACACAACATACCTCATTTATTTAGAATGAGATCAGTAAAATAGCTACACTGCTGAACAGATAAACCAAAACATTTTGATCTTTTTTTCTCTTAATCTTTATAGAATATCAACCATCTCTCAATCTAGTTTCATAATATGCAGTTAACTATTCTGATCTAATATATAAAAAAAGGTTATGTAAAAACTGCCTAATCATAAGGCATGAATTAAATTAGTAGGAATAATTGAAAAAAAAATGAATACAAAATTTGCTTTAAATAATGTGTCTATTTTGAATATTTCAAATCTAGTTTCTAACGACTGCATATTTCTGCTTGTGCTGGGAATTGTTCTTTGGAGAACAAAGATAGGTAACACTTAATTTTCCTATGATTTTATTTTTATTGCATTTTTTATTTATTACTGGACATTAATTGAAGAGATATTACCTATTGAGGTAATATTACCTCAATATTACCTATTCAATATTACCTATTCAATATTACCTATTCAATATTACCTATTGAGATTATTGAGGCATTTGATTTTTGAGTCAGATTTGTTAACACTTATAACTCCCAATATGATTTGCCAAAATGAAACAGTCTTCTGTGTGTTATTTGGTTAATTCCATTTTTAAAACATTACTGCATAGGATTCAGTTCTCAGCTGCTCAGAGCACCATGAGGAGGCAGACAAGATAAAAAGGAATGCCTTTGACAAGTTGCAATATGCTTAAGTAATGCTTGTGGGAACTCTCTGCAAATTTTCTCCAGAAATTGCTCAACCTTCTGTAATTTAGAGCACCCGTGGGAGGACTTTTGTCAGGATGTCTGCTTGTTAACCGTCCTGTGGGCTGCCATCTCTGGGAGGGCTGTACAGACTGGTTATCTCTGTGTTGTAATGCTCAGTGTTGTAATTCCATCCCTCTCCTACTCTGGCATGATTTCTTTTAATCTCTTTTCACTAGAGAGCTGCTTCTTCCCATTGTATTTACCCTGCACATCTGCCAGATTTTGTAGAATGGATTTGATAAACTTCCCCTATGGCAGGTGAAGCATAATTGCAGCTGAAAGGCAGAAAACTAAAAGCAGCAGTCAAAATAAACATAGGTCAACTAGTGTATTCCATTCTGCATGCAAAACTTCTTTCTTTACTTCAAAAGCACAGCAGGCCTTATTTGTGTCAAGGGAAAAATCTTCTTCTAAGGCTGCTGCATCTCTGGGGCAAACTGGATCCTTCCTGAGATCTTTCAAAACACTCTGCTGTCTCTAGGAGCAGTATCCTCTTGGAATTCTTTAGATGGGCTGAAGAGCATGATCTTTACAAAAATCAAGCTTTTTTGCTCTTGATGGACAACCTTTGGTCTAACCTTTGGTTAACCTTTGGTCTAACCTTTGACAGAGAGACTGTTAGGGCAGTTTCATGCATTATTTGTAACCTTTTCCAGTACAAACATCATGTGTGTCTTTCTGTACAAGTTAATTGAAATTCAAATAGCCTGGTGTTAATAGGCAGCCAGGAACTCCGGCAAGGTCTTGTGGTTCTGAGAAGGGGCAGTGATAAATGAACATGTTCAGCCAACCTCAAAGAACACTCTGATATGATGATACATGAGTATGATAGACTTGCAAAGTGTCAGGCAGTGTTCTTGGTGAAATGCCAGTCCTTACAGGAGCCTAGCAGCAGGGTACTCTGTGAGTAAAGGCAGAAGATGGAGCAATATGGATGTTTTATGTTTTGGTTTTGTATTGTAGGTATTAGTCAGCATAGAGATGGACTGTGTAGACATGGTCTCTGTCTGTTGTTTTTTTATGACACACTTTTTTATCTGCCTCTATAGACAATTTAAAAAAGGGTTTCATAATATCTAAACACAAATTTCCTAAATAAATACCTTGCATGCTGTATGAAGTGGATAGAGAGAGATGTTATAGCATGTGAAGAGCACTCCAAGTTGAGCAATAAACTTCCTAATTTGGGGCATTTTGTGTGATCTACTAGTAATTTTGTATTGAAAATACACATGTAATTATTCTGTGACTATTGAACTTTTTCCAATTTTAGATATTGTAGACAATTTTTTTTCAACTCTTAATCCTCTCTTTTAGATATTACTTTTGTAATATTTACATTTTGTAACGTTTAGTAGGAAGTGAAAATATTGAGATCTTGACTGTGCTGTTCAGATCTCAAATCCAGCTTATTGATCAAAAGATTGTAGAAAAATATTAAAAAAGAGAACATTTTGCATGACTGCAATTTAGTGAAGTTCATCCATGACGTGCAGTGAGAAATGCAGTGCAGTAAAATTGCTGCAAAAGCAGCCATTCACATCTTGTTGAAAGCAGCTAAAACTCTTAGGAGACAAGATCTTCATAGGATTTGAGATGCATAGTATTTGAGATTTGCCATCTTTGTTTGCCTATCTGGACTCAGAGTCCGCAGAGACATCCAGTGGCTGGTAGAAAATGTCACTAATTAATAATAATTGATCAGACAACAGCACAGAGTATAAAAGACAAAAAGGTGTGTAGTAGTCCAGGGCCAGCAATCACTATCTGTTCTTATTTCTGTAAGCTTCGACTTAAAAGGTTGAACAAAGAATTGCAGCCATATATCTCTGTCCAGTATTTCAACACATGGTATTTCAGGTTGCATCCTTCAAAACATAAAAAATTGTGTGATTTTTAAATGTTAAGAAGACCATTCAAAGAAGGAGGATGGAAAGTAGAATGGCCTAATTTCCTCTCCTGTCCCTTCTTGCCTCCCTCAATGGGAGTTTCAAGAAGTTGTTGTTCCTGATTTAATGCGATGTGATAGGAAGAAATTCTGCTTTTTGTAGCTGGTAATACTATCTTTCTTGTGCTTTGTGGACAAGATATGTTTTCTGGAGAATACACTGCCTTTTTACATAACAGTGCATCTTGGGGCTATTTGATACTCCAGCTTGTTCGGCAATTGTACTCTAAGGAGGTTATGCTTGTGGTGATGACTTAAAAGCAGGAATCATCGTGACACACAGCTTTTATGTAGCAGAGAAGAACAGTTGTGAAATAGAAAGCTGGACATTTGCTGCCTCAGCACACTGAATTACTTTTGTAAAGCTATCACAAAGCATGATTTATGTTACATCTATATCTGAGAAAAAACTTTGAAAAGTCAATTATTATCCTACTCAGCTCATCCTCTTTGGGATTTCTACAGCAAAGATTTACTTTCTTTTTAAACATTCTAGAGTTGACCAGATATTCTAGTGTATAGATCTTTTTTGTTTTGCTTTTGTTTTCTGAAAAGTTAACATATTTTACCATCGAGTAAATTGCTTGCCTTTATACATATGTGTATATATATATATGTGTATATATATAAAACTCCTAACTTACATTATCTAGTGCAAAAAAATCATTTTGATTTGAACGATTATGAAAGTTCACCAAAATTTAGATCTTATAATGACTTAAGTAGGTCAAGAACAAAAGAACAAAAACCATTTTATTTTCAATATTCAAATTCAAACAATCACTCAAAAAATCTTTCTAGGCAAGTAAAAAGTAGTAAATTGTATTTTTTTAAGAACTCTATGGAAAGCTTAACCTGGATATTTATAAATTTGAAGGGACTCTTCATTCATAGATATAGCAGTGTTATCTCAGGTCATCCCTATTCATTTTAATTAAATGATTCATTTCCTACTCATTTTTCTACTGCTGCACACAGCTAGTATTGATCTTTCTTTTGTTTCAGTTGGTAGATGTTTTTCTTTTCTTTCCTATAAGACACATATGAAGACAATAAGTGTAACTAGATATACACTTCAATACTAGCCTTTGATGTGTAAATTATAAAACCTTTCAGATGAAGGCATAGTTAGCCCACCTAAAAGATCAACTAATTTGTACTCTTCTTTTCTTTTTTTAACTTTGCAGAATTAATATTCAAATTTGACAAATATTTTCCTAGTTTTGCAAAATATGGACTATACATTTTCAGTCATTTGCAGATTGTTTCTGAATGTCAGTTGCATTCCATAAATTATCCTTGTGATCCATTTCAGTGACACATGGCAAATACACTGCAGATTTACTGTTTTATGAAATTAATTTTGCAGACTTGTTCTTTGAAATTCTTGGGCATTTATATACTACTCCCTCATTGTTTGACTAATGATGATTTCTTTGATAATATTAATTACTGTTTATAAGAATCAGAATTATAGGTAGTTCACATTATGACAAATGCTATGCTGCTAGTTTTTCACAAAAAAAAGGAAAAAAAACTTTATGGTTCTCATTTCTATTTTAATAAGCAATTCACATATTAGTGTATTCTCGTTGCCAAGAAGGCCAAAGGAATCCTGGCCTGCATCACGAGGAGTCATGCTCTGGGTGTCCCTGCTGGAGCAGGGGTGTTGGACTAGATGATCTCTAGAGGTCCCTTCCAACCTCAGCCATTCTGTGATTTTGTGAAATTCTTTTTATAAATAAGGATGGACTTTGATCTCACCTCATTCTCATGACAACAGCTATTAAATATATAGACTGCCTCCAAATGCAAGCTTGTAAGACTTCTCTTAAGTTTTGGTTCATATCAAAGAGCCACATGAACTTATGATTTTTTTTATAATGTACAAGTATTTTCCTAATCTTACAGATGGAATATGAAGCACAGATAGAGAAAGAAGATGGAGAATCTTTCCATTCTGGGTCTGTTCTGAAGTTTACTTAATGGAAGAAGGCTACTGTGAAGGCTGGGTTGAACAAGTTGAGCATGGGCTAGTTGGAAAATTTTATTCTGAAGTTAGAATGTAAATTGAACCCTGCTCTTTATATTTTGAAATTTAATCTTTTGATATGAGTAATTAAAAAGTGATGTTTCCCTAATTAACAATTAATTACAGTTACCATTAACAATTGATGTCATTATTTAACAAGCACCACTTGTAGTGTAGCTTATCAGTCTTCCAATCTCTAGTTTAAGTTTGTTTGACTAGATGTGAGATCCTAGCCAATTTGGTACACTAGCATTTCATTATTTTTCACTTTTAAATGCACTGATTATAAGTTATAGAACAGAACAGCGCAGACTGGGGCTGTGCTGAAGGCAATTCAGAAATTGGTCAAAAACACTTGGCATAGTGGTTTCTAACAACTAGGCCATTCCAGTGGAATTTTTGCTCAATGCTGCTGCTATCCCTGCACTTCAGTGCTGTGTCTCCTTTCCTAAAGGTAGGCCATCTACATGGAGATTGGCACAAGTTCCTGTCTCACGTACCAAGGCATGAAGCCCCATCTCCAACCCCTGTGAAAGGTGAAGAGGTGTGTATGGGCAAGTCTCTGAGTTTGTCTGGTACTTCCAGCACCTAGGCTTGAAATTCATATCACAGCAAGGACAATAAATCCCTGGGAGATCTAAGAGTTTGAATATATAACTTTGCTGTAATTCTATAAAAAATACTTGTTGGAGATCTGTAACAATTCAACTAGATCAAATCTGTTTCTTCTCATTTTCCACCCCCCCCCCTCCTTTTTATCTTCTCTGTAACATATGGACTTGTTAGCTAGTATATTTATTTCTATGAAAATAAGCCACAAAACTCCCCAAAGAATTTTTTTTTCCAAAAGTGTCAAAAAGATTTTTCTAAACTCTTTTGAAGCCAAGAACTGGTTAACAAAAGTGCTGACTGCAAATAGTTAAGTCTAAAATCATTAGGAAATGTAGATGTTTTATGGCTCTATGAATAAGTTGTCTGAAAATATACTTATCAAAAGTGTAACAAAATATATTGTTTTGTCTAAACTTAATTATATCACAGGCCTTGTTTAGACTGTTTTGAGAAAGACTTTTTGAGTCCAGTTATAGGATCTGGGTGATGAGAAGAGATAAAATTGTCTTCTGATGAGGATTCTAGGAAAAGATTTTGGGAGATGAAGTCCAAACTTTACTCTCATTAACTCAGATAGATCTACCCTGAAATATGCTTTATAATGCCAGATAGAGAGAAGACTCATTCTAAACAGAGGGAATGAAAATGCTGCATGTCTGATACACACAGGAGTGGGGACAGAGCAGCTTTTTCTCAAGACTATTTTGTACCACATTCATTCCCTTACTCTCTGCATCACTCTCTCTTCACTTTCAGATGGCTTTTCCAGTAGTTTTAGATAGCATTTCCAAAAAGCTTACCAGCCTTATGATGAAGAAATACTTGCAAATAACTCCACCCATATAACATAACCATATTTATCAGTTGTCGGCTTCCATATCTTATTTTTATGACAACAGACAGTCCATAATTTTGTTGCATAGATCCAGAATCAATGCATTGTATGAGCTCTGTTTGATGGCTTTTATTAATCTTTGTCTATTTAGCAGCTTTTGTCTCGGCTTTACCATGCCTGATGCTCTAAAAACTGCAGAGTTATGAGATTAGCTGACCTGAAAGTAAGTGTAAATCATTCAACTGCGACCAACTGAGTTTAAATTAGAGCATCTATAAAGCAAGAGCTAAGAATGGAAAGAAAACCAAATGGATTATAAAAGCATTCATTCATTTTCTGGGATTCTGAATTGGATATGTCATAAGAAATACAGTAAAATAGAAGCTTCATAGAGATGTGTTTTTATAGATGAACTTTCTAAGACAGTTAGAAACTCAGTAATAAAAAAAAACGAATTAGCAAGTACAGTTGTCTGGGCTTGTGATTAAAATGCCACAGTTGGTAGCCGAGAAATTTGATATGTTACACAATTGTAACATTGATATCCTTATCAATTTGATATGTTACACAATTGTAACATGCATATCCTGTAGGAACTGGAAATAACCGAGGACTGTATTCAACTTTTTTCACCTCATCAGCAGTATATTCCATCAGAGCATCTCTAAATACAGTGGGAATTCAGCCCATCATGGCATAATTTCCTCATTGAAATTTTGCCTTGTGAATGATTCCCTGTAATGGCTTGTGCTAGTATTAGAATGCAAGCAATAGCTTTCAGTATGCTCCACATGTGGTTTTGTGTTACATGATCTTACATTCAAGCTTGGAAAGAAGACAATAAAGTACTTATATTTGTGTCTAAGAACTCACCTGTTCCTAGCATCAAAAATAAATGAGAGATGGCTATATTTGCTTTTAAGAACATTACAATTCATTATGTATCTGGTAACACTGGCATAAGAATCTTAGGTAGGAATTGTAATTTTATTAGTCTTATGCTCTCAATTTTTGCTCCATATATCTTATTAGTTGGCCAAGTAATTAATGAGGCTGGTTAATTTAAAAATTAGTATTACTTAATGAAATAAGATTTTTTGACTGCTCTAACCTAATAATATTTTTTGACTGCTCTAACCTGAGATTAACTACTATTAACTGGTTTTATGATACGACTGAATGGAGATACCTTTGAGGAATACAGGGAGATTCTGAGATTGTAGTTCATCTCTGCAGACAACACTTTTACTACTGAGCCTTTTAACCTATTTGTATTCTTTTATTTGTATTCAGTAAAGAAAAAATCAATATCGTTACTTTAGCAAGGTGACTTTTTTCTTTTAATCGTAACTTTCATAATAAACGAGGTGTCTAAGAGATGCTGAATTAATTCAGTCTTAAAAAATATCCTCAAAAGAGGATATTTGAGATTTTGATAAACAGAAGAACTGTTTAAGGCTGAGAGAGCTGGGCCTGTTCAGTCTGAAGAAAAGAAGGTCGAGGTGCGATCTGCTAAGTGTATACAAGTATCTTGATGGAGTGAGGAAGATGTGGCCAGCCTCTTTTCAGTAGTGGCCACTAAGAACTAGAGGAAACGACCACAAACTGAAGTACCAAAAGTTCTGCAGGAACATAAGGAAACATTTCTTACCAAGGAGGGTTGACAGAGCACTGGAAGAGGTTGCCCACAGAGCTTGTGGAGTTTCCTTCTCTGAAGATCTTCAAAATCTGCTTGGACACAATCCCACTAGACATCTTCTGCACGTGCAGGAGGGCTGGAGTAGGGGATCTCTAAAGGTCCCTTCCAACCTTAAGGATTCCATGATTCTACCAAGAATAATTTTTTTATATTTTGGGTTACTTTCAATTTAATCTTTTTAAAGGTATTTCTTTCCCATACTTTGCCTCAAACCACCATCTTTTGAAAACTTTTCTTGATTGAATCTTAGCCCCGGATTAGATTGTACTTTTAAAGTTGGATTAGAATGCAACATAAAATTTATCTTGGGAGTTAAATACTGCCTCCCGGAATCTGTCTCTAATATACACAGACTGTATAGAAAGACAGAAAATATTGTGAGATTGGTTCCTTGATAACCAAGCACTTATTTTGCATTGGAGTTGGAATAGATAGTTTACTTGATACAAGAAGCTTCATATTTGGTCTGTACATCATCAAGATACACTTTTTTCTGAGAAATCTCAGTTTAAAGCTTTTGAAGATATTTACTGAGCAATTCATAGTGAATGGTACTACAAAATACTGATGTGAACACACATTTTTCTTCTTCTTGCTGGATATAGCAGTTAAAAAAGAATGAATGAGGAGGAACATACATAGGCCCATAGCAGACCCTAACAAATAAAACACAGTATTTAACATTCTCTTTGAAGGATATGAGAAGCCATTTTTACTTATTGCTTTACTCCTTTTTGCTCAGCTATTACACGTATGTTGAGAAGATGAGCAAGCCTCAGACATATTAGCATTTACGTAACAATTTCTAATATTCATCTCCTAAATTTCATTTAATATCTGCTTTGCTGAAAGCAAAACTGTTGATATTTAGAGAGATCCTATTAGTTGAATATCTTGCTAGTACTTCCCACAAAGTGCACAGAATGACTGAAGTATAGCCTAGTGATTTCTAAGTATACCTTGCACACTTTTGACTCGCCATGAAATAGCATGTATCGGTTGCCATTTATACATATACACACTCCCATATATTTACACACATATATAAAAGAACTATTTAGGTGATAGCAATGTTTATCCTGTAGAAGCTGAATTGAAATAGAATTTTTGAAAACCGACTGGAAAAAATTAACAATTTCTGCTATAATTATTTAATCAATGTTGTAATCATGCATAAATCTATCATTTTTAGGTTATTTCAAAAATACACAGATGAAGACAGAAGAAAAGCCTCTATTATCAGTAGAAGAAATATCTTCTGCCTTTTTTTCTGCCTTCTGTGGGACAGTAGCATATGTAAGATTGTGGAAAATGTAAAATATTTTTACGTAAACGTAAAAATGTACTTGCCTCCTCAGTTAGCAAAAATGAACTTAGACATGGTAGTCTGTCTTTCCTTCTCAACTGACTGGATGTAATGCCAAGTTCAGAAGAGTTGTGGGCTAAATCAGCAGATGAGGAAGTCATGATAATGAGTAGACTTGCTGTGTCCAAACCTGATGCAACTGGATTTTTGATTTTCCTTTCAGATTTATGCAATCTATTTTTTCAAAGCCTAGAGTGGAGAAGCAGGTGGACTGTGGAAGTTGTTGATAACTGCCCTCTGCCTCTTCCAGAATTTTGCAAGTCTCAGCTTTCCTATTGATTCAAGTTAATATTTAAACACTATGTCTCTCCCACAAGAATTAGGTTAATGCATTTTATTTTTTCAGTGTGTTTGTCTGGGTAATCTTTTCCAGTTACAGCCTAACACATTGCACACATTGCAAAGTGGACAAATAATTGAGTTTATGGCACACCAAACTTTTCCCACTGTTCCCACTTTGAACATTACTCTTTGTGTTTTTTTTTTTTAATTGTGTTAACAGCGTATTGCATTTTGTAAATAATATTTGCTTATTTTATGGTACTGCATGCCTCAATCATAAATTTTACAACAGAGACTTCGTGCATTGTTTATGTTAAAAAGTGTGAATGTGATTAACAAACAGAGTTTTCATTCATCAGAAAAATTGCAGCTGCTGGTAAGGCAGTGGTAACTTTGTTTCCTACTGGAAAATTTCTATGTGTCTGCAGTTTTAAATTGTTGGACTGAATGTATTTTAAGATGCCTTTGGGATCACATGGCTACTGTTTTTCTCTCTTAGCAACCATATTACCAAGTTAGTGCAGGTCATCATTAGTCATCACTACTATGAAGTAGAATCGCTGTGGCAGAAAATACACAAGCCTTAATTAAAATCTCTAAGAATCTCTTTCTATTGCACAGTAGTGTTGGGTTGAGCTCTCCCTGCTTAGAATATTTCAAGTCCTAGTACTGACTGGTTAATGAGAAGTGAGATTTCTTTCTACCTTTTACAAGAAATATTATTACTACAATATCAAAGCCAGACCCACACTGATCTCCCTTTTTGCATATAATTAAAGAAATTAGAAGTTATATCTGACATTTTAACATAGCTATTAGAATATTTATTACAAATCTTACTTCTGTCAATACTTGTTAAATAGCATAGGAGAATGAGGCTATTGCAGTTAAATATAATTATTTTAGAGACAAGTTCTTCCTGGTTTAATCCACTTTTATGGAAGAGTTAGACTCAGGGAATGCTCACTGCTGCCAATTTGCAAACAAATTCATGCAAGTAGTCCAAAGCCAGAATTAGGTAAAGCAAAAGGCTATTTCTCAGTAATTTAATATTCAGCCAAGTACTAGATCCGCTGGAAAGCCAAAGCTATCTTACACTCAGTTACCTCTTTCCAAAAGCAGAAGCTTCTCAGCTATGCCTTTCAGTTTCATTTCAAAGTTAACTGATAAGATCATGCCTCTAGTGAAACAAAATCCTGACAGCTGTCATAGGTGAATTGACTGAAGTTTTCCCATACAGCACAGTGCATTTGGTTTTATAGAGAACGGCTATGTGAAGATGATGCTTAGGCAAAGTAGTGCAATGATAAATATTGCTTAGGATATGGGGGAAAAGGAGAAAACTTCTAGAAGAGGGGATACCAGAAGGTTTACTATTACTTGCATGAAATCTGAAAAAGCTGCATAAATGGAATCATCTAATAACTCTGTCTGAAAATCCTTGGGCTAGTTCTGCTCTACTGTCATCCTCTAATTCTTGCTATCTCTATTGCTTTTATAGTCTCTGGGGAAAAATCCTTGGGGTAACAATTTGCATTCTTTGTTTAGTATGGTTGCCAGTGAGATCATTTTCCTACATCTTGTTTCCTTCACGTGAGAATAGATGGCATTTCTAATTTTATTATTTCTATTCTTTTATGTCAACAGTTCTTATTTGCTTAACTCCTACAAGCTAGCGGGTAGCACCATTGTACATGTGCATGACCATTATATGCCTCTTGAATCCCTAAATACTGTATATTTAGGGATTTGTATACCAAGCATTTGCTAGATCTGCTACTTGAAATAATTATATCTTATGAAGTAGAAATTAATCTGGAAAAAAAATGCATCAAGCAATTTAAACAATTCATCTCAGACATTACTTAAGTATTTGACAAGGTTTCTTTTACAAGGACATTTATGCCCTATTTTAAATAAATGTTTCTATAAGAAGTGCCTCAAAATGACTTTTTCCTCCTTAGAGTTACTAATATAGGATCCTGATGTGTATTGGGCTATTTTTTTTAACTTTCAAAAACTTATGTTGCCTATGAGAGACAGTTGTAATGATAAAGGGTGTAATGATAAAGCCAAATTATAAACTATATTCAGTACTGGCTTAAGCAGATTTCAAAAATTCACAGAACTTACTGCTTGAATGATTTGAAAAGACACAAATATTCCAGAAGTAAATTGTTTTGCAATTTACACTATGAAAAAAATCTTCTTGATTTCAGTGTGATATTTCATTCAAGTTTAGAAATATCCTCAAGACTTTTTTGGTCCTGACATATCTGTCTTCCTTGTAGAGCACTAGATGTCACCCTAGAATCATAGAATCATAGAATGCTGGAGGTTGGAAGGGACCTTAGAGGTCATCTAGTCCAACTCCCCTGCACACGCAGGGTCACCTAGAGCACATGGCTCAGG
>JAUBOD010000016.1:572727-608914 GCA_032353885.1 Nothura maculosa
TGATCAGGTTTGTCAAGCAGGATTTCCCCTTGGTGAATCCATGCTGGCTGCTCCTGAGCACCTTCATCTCCTCCATGCGTCTGGAGACAGCAGCCAGGATGAGCTGCTCCATCACTTTTCCGGTGGTGGAAACAGTGATAGCAGTGCAAACAATCCTAGTTTGTTTGCACTGTTATTTGTGCACTTTTTCCTTTCTTATGTTTAGTGAATTACCTAACTAGTTGCTTTCTTAGTAGCTCAAGATGTTTTCAACTTCCTGGTGGAATTTGCATTGTAAAGTATCAAATCGCCCTATATGGGATGACTTAGAGTGCCGAGGGGTAAGGGCCGCGAGGGCAGCATGTGGCCAGATTGTAAAAAATTCTCAAAAATAAGGTGTACTTTAAATTCTTTTGCTAGAAATTTCTTAGGAGTCCAGTATTATGTTGCTGAGAGATGCCTGCACAGCAGCTGGTTATGATTGTCTTTTTGAAGTTTTGAAGTTTGATGTCTGAATCAAGTCAGGACAAGAGGAATAGGGAAATTCTTTTAAGGCTTTTAAGACAGGTATTGAACATTCTGAAGTTTTGGAGACAGAAGTGGGTCAGCACATAATTTGTTGGTTAGAATAGACAAACATACAAGAATCTCAGTGCTTCAGTCTGGTGCCAGGGGTAGATATCTAAATCCCTCTTGTAAAAGCTGTCTTTTGTGAAGAGAAGAGTGCATATTGGCAAAGCCTGATAAATATGGTATTGAAAGACATATATATTGACACTTATCACTATTTATAAACAACCATAAATAAATTTAATTTGGTATATATGGAATCCCATCTGATCTGGCCCTCTGTGGCACAATGTTCACAGTAAATTCATTGAAATTTGTTCCTCCACAGTGTTAACTATTACTTAAGGTTACCATGCTTTCTTCCTGATAGTTGTTTATGACTAAACTTTGATCAGGATTGTTTTTTCTGCTTTAATATATCATAAAAAAAAAGAAATTCCCATGACAGAAGATTATTTGCTAAAGGGTAATTTGAAAACATAGACTCTGATTTCTTTAATATTATTATATGTATGACTACTGTAACATAAAAAGTCATAGGTCATAATTTTAGCAAAGATATCATCCTAAATTTTATCAGAAAATAGTAATTTATAATACTACAGCTTCAATATTAAAACTGTTACATTTTCTTTCTGTCCAATTTTGTTGATTCTGAGCTGACTTTGCTCTCAAGTTCTGAAATAGAACTTTTTGGAACTTTTTTTAAAATATATTTTGGCACTTATTTATTTAACAGATTTTGAGCAAAAATTTAAATTATGATCAATATCATCCTGTTTCTTTTTTAAGGCTTAAACAGTAGTTTTATTGGGGAAAATCAAAGAAGGTGAATCTTGTCTTAATAAAGGTTCTCATTCATTCATTCCTACCAGCCATTTGACATGGGTTGAACATTTTGATCATTACGAAACTAATTGCATACCATGCTTTTTTCTTCTTCATTCATGTGGCACAAAGCATCCTAGATTCTGCTCACCGAGAAGCCCCAAAGGCCTGTCGCCTTTCTTACTTGGTGTCCTGCCTCATGTTGCATTCATGATGATGAAACTGTATTACTACATCCGGATAGCCATCAAGTTGCTTTCCGGAATACACCACACTTTATATATGTAAAATTTTAGCTTCTGTGTGGCACAATATTTAAATTTATTAGTGATGAGCTTGGCAACAGCTGACAGAACTATTTTATTTTATTCTATAGATAAAGAAGGTCTCTTTTCAGGAACTAGCTACTGTACATTCAGTTCATACTTTATCTAAATCAAAGGCATAAAAATGACAGATAGCAAACACTTTTTCTTCCAATAGATTCCACTGAACTACAGAATTGTGCCAAGATGATTTTGATATCTTTTCTTCCAATAGATTCCACTGAAGTACTGAATTATGCCAAGATGATTTTGATATCAATTAAGAACTATTCATTCATATAATTTGACAAATATTTTGATATTTATTTTCTAGAAATGATTTGCTAACCTGTAGTCTTTGCAAGCATACATGAATTTCTAACATTCTGCAGATAGTTTCAAAGCAAATGTGAAAAAATTATTATGTTCTTTGGCACTTCATAAGGCTCTTGGTGGTAATTCAGCAACCACAGTGAAAATTTGTTACTCATTTCTGAACAGTTGAAATGCCAACCTGACATCACTAAATTGAGTTTCTTATTTATGTCACTTAAACTGCATTTTTATTCCATTAAATTCCATTAAATTTTTAATGTTTCAGTTTAACTTATAAACCTTGCACTTCTTAGAGCAGGGCTAGAGAGCTGAGTTGGGGCCCACTCTGCTTGTCAAACTTGAGAGACATGGGCAGGAAGAGAGCACAAAGAGAAGTTGGTCTTGCTCTTACCATGCATATTTACTTGGGATGTGAAGGATGTGAGGGAGAGCTTCCTTAGGTCAGGAGAGGAATTTCTGGTGTGGTGCATGCAACTCGTCCTGCCATATGACCCCTCAGCCTGGAAGGGAATGGGGACAGCTGTTCAAATGGAGGTGTCCAGCACACATTTTGGCTATTGCCTAAAAATCATGGACTGCAGAACTTGTGAAATAGTTCAGATGGCTTGATTTGGATCATGAATAGCAACATTTTTCTTGCCTTTTCCCTTCAGAATTCTAAGAGAAGAATGTGAACATATTTTTTTTCTTTCTTTTTTTTTTCTTTTTTCTTCCTCTCCCCTCCAGGAAGGATGGAAATGTCCTTTCTTCAGTCAATTTACATGCTCTGTGAATCCCAAGAGCATCTAGGCTCCAGAAGTGTCTCCAAGCCTCAGAAGTGTCATGGTTTCAGACACATTATATATATAGTATATATGTATAGCCCTGCTGGCTATAACTAAACAGCTGTGCTTAGCCGTGAACTCCTTGTTCATCATGCAGTTAGCAGCACATCTATTCTGGGACACAAATCACACCTTGTGCATAATTTAATACATTTAAATATCTAACTGAAGGTTCTGGAGTGAACCTGAGACAAATGTCTAAAAATGAATACCGATCTTTAGCTCTAATACTTAGTAAAAACAGCTGTCAACTTGCAAAGGTAATAGTTTGGTCTATGTCCAAGTGGAGAGAATTCAGCCCCGAAAGTGTTGTTACATTTTGTACATTTTTTAACTCTCTGAGGCTGTGGACATAAACCATAAGCAACATTTTTACTAACTGAATTCTACCGTATGTATGAAGTAAATTGTAAAGTATATTGAAAAGAATTTTTGTACTTTCTCTGCCTTTTGGAATAATCAAGTTGCAGTCACATTGAACAAATATACTACTAGAAAATAATTTATTTCATGCTTACGTAGACAATAGAAACGGTACGTAAATTGTTATTCACATGGACACAAGATACGTTCTCTAGCTACTTTGACCTATTTCAACTGAATATATTTCATCATACTTTGCTATTACTGATATGGTATTAAACAAATTAGATGACATATTCAGCTGAAGATTTGAGGTTTAATATCAGCAGGGATAAAAAAGAAATCAGAATCTGTTTTTTTTATCACTCTAATGAAACTAATTTGAAAGTCCAGGAAATGTGGGTTTCGTTTTCAAATTTCTCTAAGGTTTGGCCATTTCTTGAGCAGATGCAAAACAGCTATTTGGGCAGTTTGTTGTCCTTATTTGATATTTTTTTGCCTGGATTGCAGATCAGGAAGTTAAGAAAAATATAAATCCTAAAACCTCTAAATTAAAAACTTCCTTAGAGATGATAGTTCTACAAATTGTGCCTGTACACAAATAAAAGTTTTTCATAATGAATATTTTCTTCCTTTTCAGTTCTTCAGATGGCTTTCATAATCGCTGGTGTTGCCAATGTGTTTCACTTTTAATATGTCTTCTTGATTAATCCTTTTTGTGCAGCATGCTGTTCTTCTGTCTTTCGTGAACACGACCTTCATGATCATGAAATCCACTTTATGAAATGAAGATTTGGAATCTTATTTTGCTGGATTTAATTGTGGAATGGGTGTGAAAATTGGAATGGTGCGATTTGGAATTAGCTAACTGAAATTACAGGCAAATAGCACCTCAGGATTTCAAACTTTATATTTAGATAGGATGACTAAAATGTTTTAGGAAGTTTTGTTTGTTTGCTTGTTTTGAAATTTCAGTCTCCTCCCACAGTGTTTATATTATTTTATGGCATATTAATGTCATTATCCATATACTCATATAAATAAGATCTACTATGGATAGATCAGAATGGTTCCTAAGCTTAAGAAGAGATGATCTACAACCTATGTTTAAATAAAGGATGAGAAGAAAATACCTTAGGTGATCTTAAACAGAAAAATAATTTTATATTTTATATCATGCTATTTACTATTTAGTAGTTAATAGCAGAGGAAAAATAGACAAGTTTTAAGCATAAATTCATTTGCAGGATTGAAATAGAAGCACAAAACTCAAGTCGAGGTTATATTCTCTGAAATGAAGTAGATAACTGTCTGGAAAAACTAGATAATTGACATTAAACAATTAAACAAGTAAAAAATAGCAGGAAGAAAGAGCAAAGTGTAATGTCCCGGAGAAAGGAGAGAAAAGGGAGGGTGAAAGATAATTTATAGCTTGTAGTACGTGCAAGTTGAGGAAGGAAGAAGAGATTGGTACTAGAGTTGTAAAATAATATTTCTTGTTCCTATAGTCCAGGAGACTAATTTACTATTTCTCAACATGGGAGCTAAAATTTATTACAATACTGTTAGCTTAAATATTAATAATATTATTTGCTTTTTTTTTCTTTTGTTCTCTCAAGAGTGGAGTAGACAGGATTTGGCTCATGGCATAAAAACATTATTTCTCTGAATATAACTACAAAAAAAGTTTTAATAATCCAGGAAAGTGGTTGCTAGCTACATTTTTTGCTCTTCCCTAAAACATCTATCCCTGTCACTTTTCAAATAAATTAAAAAAAAATTGGAAATGAGATATGAGAAATTGATTGAGGCAGCAAAATATCTTCCCAAAGTCCACACAGATAGCCAATATATATATATATTTCAATCGTGTTTTGTGTAGTGCTAAGTAGGCTAGTATTTATCATTGTAGGATAGGGAAGCAGGGGGTGAGGAACAAAAAATCATGGTAAAGATACTTTTTTTGGAGAATTATAAAAATTTAAGTTTCCAGATATTCTAGTTACTTTTTTTTTTTTTTTTTTTTGCTTATGCCTTGTGGATGGATGCTTTATCTGCTATTTGCTTCTCTCATTAAATATTTTGACATATTAATGTAATGCTGAGGTTGTTTTGTTTAGAGCAAGTCTGTTTAGAATTTTTAAAATAGGACTATTCATGCTGAATACTGAAATACAATGGCAGATGTAAATTCTACCAGATTGGGTTTATTTCCTTTGCAAAGGCAAGCAGGGAAATTATCACATTATCTTCTGGAGAAGAACACAGAAATGGAAGAGAGAAACATTCTGCAAGGAATATATGATGTTTCCTGCTTAAATTATATTAGTGAGACTTAGTAGAGACTTAGTATCTGTGCAAGAACAGTACTAGACTTGACAGGATATTAACATCAGTCTAATGACATCGGTGTACAGAAGGAATAAGGGAAAATGGAGATCGTAATAACTGGAATTTAGGAAGGGTGCCTGATACTTGACAATATGAAATCTGTTTAAGTTGCTTATAAGTTTCTAAAATTGTTTATTATACATTACCAAACTTTTCATGTTGAAACATTCCAGAACACCTCAAAGTAGTTAATCTGTTTTCTAGAATACAATAGGGCAAACCAAGTTACATTTTATAGAGTTGTATAAAAGCTTTGGCTTTTAGTAGTAGCTATGGCTTATTCCTTCTACAAATCTGAAGATTTGAAATTGGGTATCTTTGCCTTTTATGTAAACAATTGATTTTTATGGAATCCACTCAAATGCTAACATACTGTGACACTTCTAAAATCCTCATTTGCATACGCTCTGGAAATAGCTTGTTTTTTTTTGCATCAGAAATACAACCATTCCCAAGCTTTTCTCAGCTTCTCTTGATGACGTGCACCAGCATATTCTACGAGAAAAATGGTAGCATTTACTTTCTGCAGATTGCAGTGGCAAAGTTAGACTATCACCTGAACACATGGCCACCAATTTTATTTGGATCTAGGTGAAGCTGGGTTATACAATTTCCTCTCGTTGTATATTCAGTGCTGCACTTGCGTACTTGCTGTCAAGTTAGCCAATTCAAGCATCAAGTGAGGACAATAACTGAACCAGAAAGAGGATGACTGGGACGAGGAATTACCAGGAAAGAAACCTCTGTTCTTAAATCAGGTAAGAGAAGATGCTGAAAACATTTCAGGAAAAATGACTTGACAAGGAGTTATGGAGTAGATTAGGGAAAATACTAAACTCTTGCAATGATTAAAGTCAACATGGAGAATAGGTTTGCAATCAAAAGAAGGAGTGAAGAGGCAAGCAAGGGGAAGGGCACTGGGAGCGTATAATAGACACAGATTACAGAAAACTTTGGTCAGGGAGCATGGATGATGAAAGGATGAACATTTACCCTTTCATTAAAGCTTTTTTGTTCACATTAGACTCATGCACTGGCAAATAACCATTTGCGTTTTTGTAAAGACATATCCACAAGAAGTTCTAACTTATCTGTGTCTTTCTGTTTTTTTTTTTCTTTGTTTTTTTTAACTACAGAAGTCCTTGGTGTACTCTTTCACTGTACTTCTATAGTGGAGTTTAGGCAACTACTGAATTCCGTGTTTTATAAAGGTATCTCTTCAAAACAGATTTTTTTTTTAATGTAGCTATATAATACTAAGTGCAGCAATAGTAAAAACAGCTATTGTTTAGCAAAACATAGCTGTTGGACAAGTACAAAACTGCAATCAATCAGCAACAGTCAGCAACTACAGCAATTGAATATGAGAGTGGCAGTGGATAATATGATAATGCTACAAAATAACTTGTTCCAAGTGTAGTAGATAGCTACAACAAACCTAACAATCATGGAAACAGTCGTGGATTCATGGAAACCTGGTCCCAATTGCCTAGGTTCTCCTGAGCCTCTTCGGTCAAAAAGACCCCTCTATGGGTCCTGAGAATCTATGTGGGGCACAGGGCCACCCAATTTCATCCCCTGCAGTGGCCCAGAAAAAAAGTGGCTGCTTCTGCAGCAGTTAATCTTCAGAAATTCCCATCACAACTGAGCTGCTTCTGCAGTTTTCACTGCAGTAGTTTTTCAGATTGTTTCTAGATCCTATTGCCTTCAATTTTCCAAAGTGATGGTTCATTGTTTCTTCTGAGCCAATTACTTAATCTAACGATACTGGTCACTGTATTACTCAGTACTTGCCCTGTAAATCTTAGTTCTGCAAAACTGGTTTGAACGTAATAATTCCTTTCTGCTGTGGTAATGGTCATAGCTGTACCATTACAGCTACATTTTGCCATTGTACATTACAGTACATTTTGCCAATATTTTATTTATTGTGTTAGATTAGCAGTTCATTAGTTCAACAATTCCATTGAGGTTTATAGATAGCTAGAAGCCTTGTTATACTAGATCAAATAGTTTTCTATCTCACCACAAAGAATAATAATTATATTTGTAAAGAGTTGGCAAAATCATGTCAAGACCCATCCAGGCTTAAATATCCCCCTTTTCCATACTATGGGAGCTAGCAATAATTGATTTTTGTTCACGGCGGTAGTGGTTTGTGCTAAGGCCTGTCTCAGATCAGTGGCTTCCTTGCCTGGCAATGGATCTGACATGATTTTGTTGTCATTAACTTAATTTCTACTCATAACCTCCATAAACCTTAAAGACTAATGCTAGTGTTATTGTTTGAATTAAATCTTAGTAAATCTTTAGTAATCATGTATACTATGGGGCTTCACAGAGACTTTTGAAGTTGGCCTAAAAGTGTACAGTGCATTGAGAGAAACTATGATAGGAGATTTAAAGCAATTAGATTTTTTTTAACATATATTTGAACTTTTGCTGTCAGAAATGAAATGAATCTGTTTTTCTAAAAATGGAATAAGGAAAAAATAACATAAAGTAAGAGTTAAGATATCAGAATAATGAATAATGAAGTAAAAAGACATGAAAATTGTAGCAGAAACATAAAATCCTGACTTGACACAGCAGCTGAACTTTTTGAATAGGGTGCAGGAGGAATGGAATAGGGTGTGCAGGAGCAGAAATGACGTTTTACAGAACGGATGATATAAAGTGAAAGAGTTGTAAGAGTATTAAAATTTGTGGGAAAAGAATGCAAGGGGGAATCAGTGTGGACAGAATATGTATTCTGGAAATACATATTCTGTATGCACCCCCCACTCGCGCTCCTCTCCCCCTTTAGTTCTAGCGCTTTCTCCCTGTTCCCCTCGAGGGCATTCTTGCCCCGCCCTTCCCCTTCCTGCTCGGCGCCATCTTGGGGCGCGGGGCGGCGCTCTATGCCTGAAGTCCTCAGACTCCAAGTTCTCCGCGGCACCCCCGGCCTCCTCAGGTAACATTTTAGTGCAGTTGTACCATACTTCTGGGTGCAGAATATCCACCAGCGGGTCAACAACCCCAAGCCGTTAAAGGCCTCACAATGGTGAGAATAAAATCTTTCGGCTTCCAATCCATCCCCCACTGCTCATACAATTGGGACACGACCTTCGCAAGGACTTCCATGGTCCTTGTGGGTCCTGGTCGGGAACCTCCTTCCCTGACCTCCCCCGCCGGGCCGGTCCAGCCACACTGGTCACAATTCCCCACTGCTTATATAACAGGGCTCCGACCTTCGCAAGGGCTTCCGTCGTACGTGTGGGTCCTGGTCGGGAACCTCCTTCCCCGACCTCCCTCGCCGGGCTGGTCCAGACGCCCGACTGCCATTCACCCGACCTAGGCGAAATCTCGGGTTTCGGCACCACTTGTTGTCTTCCGTAGGCGTGGCGACCTGGTTCAGGAACGGCACGGCGACCAACTCCAGGTCGCTCGGTCCATCAGCTCACAGACACCAATATGGCGGACGGCAAATGGCATTTATAGATGAGTGACGCAGCCTTATATAGCTTGGGTTTACGACGTCACTTCCGCCTGCTTACATCACAAACTGGACGCTATTGGCTATCAGGAGAGAGGCCCTGCCGTTCCGTACAGCACAACATCTTCCGGCTGCCAAACCTAACTACCACACAAGTGTCTACACTGAAGTTAAAGTGCCACTTTGCTACTTGCTAGCTCATTTCGAAAGACTTTTTTTTTTATCTGGCATTGCTCATCGTGGCATCTGAACACTTGAAACAGCTTAGTGTCACCAGCAACTTAGAAGTTACACTTTTTGCCTCCTTCTTTGGGTGGCTGATGAAAATTTTGAACAAAACAGGTCTCAGCATAGCTCTCTGGATGGCTTATTCCTCTCCATCCTGAAAAGTTAACAGCAAGCCCTGCTTGCATCTAGCAATGAATAAGAAAATATCTCTCTAAGCCATCATTGTACTTGCAGTACAGATAAGGCAGTAAATGACAGAGGAAGAAAGGCTGTCATGAACATTGCCTCCAGTGACTTTGTTCTGGGGATGACTGCATAAAATGGCAGACTTTAGCAGACTATAAAGATGAACCAATAAAGCATTACGTTAGTTAGAAAATTAATTTGCCAAAAATAATGCAGCCATAGAGCATATTTTTCAATGACTATCTTTATTCCCAATTAATCTGGCAGGAGCAGAATGACTTTGAGATAGATACATGCCTGCTTTTGGAAGGACAAAATGATATTTTGTGTATTTTAGAGAAACAGCTGTCCAGAACTGACCATTAACACTACCGAACATAGGCTTGATGGGAGCATGCACAACAATTTGTAAGGTGATTTGCTTGGCTCAGCCAAGCTTGGCTTGTTACAAAAACAAATAACAAAACCATTACTTTGGAAAGATCCACAATAATCCTTGTCTTCAGGTAGATAGCAGCAGATTAGCGTTTTGCTTTCTTTCCAGGAAGGTAAACGTGCTTGTTATCACAGTAGATCATTTTAAAGATGTATTGAATTGGCCCTGCTTTTATGAACCTTGTTTGTACATGTTACCTTTGCAAGACACTGATTTTTTTAAGTTATTTCATCAGGTTTCCATTTGCTTCTGAGATTTTCAGTTACATTTAATCTTCAATAATTTGAGTTTAATCCAAATGTGAAGGGAAAATGGAAAAAGGAATTCAAAGCTTAAAACCCTACTTTCCAACCTGTTGCTTTGTCTCTTGTAGAGGAATTATTTGTGATATAGAACTCTCCATAACATCCATATTGTTACAGTGCAAATGTGTGTGCTAGCCATGTGTTTTAAAACAGCTTGGCTTATACCTAAAATATCGTATTGACCAAATACACATCTTCTAAATAAGTAATTGTAGTCTTTTTTTAAAAAATAAAATCTCTAAAACACACACACACAGATGTATCTTACCTCTTCCTGAGATTTTTTTTTTTTGCAATTACAAACACAATTAAGTATTTAAAGTATATATATATACACATATGTGCAGCAGACACCATTACTATAAAACATTAGATTGCATGCATTTGGGCTCTTCACAAGAGTAACTTTAATAACTCTGTAAACTACAGACAGTTCTGCTTCCATACAGATATCCACTATCATCTGCTTGATTTAAATAGCTACCAATGCTACCCTAGATTTTTTTCAAATTAATTCATTTCCTAAAATCTAAATCATCATGTTCCTGCAGTGTTAGATTTTGAAAAATTATATTTGTTGTAACTTAGAAGCCTGTTGGCTTTAGACAAAAATTTGGCCATGAATACAAAGTTTGTTCCAGAAGATGTGAAGTAATATATTGTGCTTATACTTAGGACATATGAATCATTCTTAATGGCTATATTATAAATGTTTCTTATAGAAAATTTCTTGCCATAATTCTATAAAGAGGATACTATCTCTGCCAGTTCATATATGAAGAATATTTGGCCCATAAGAAATGCCTGAGGCCTACCACAATTCTCATGGAATTAAAAATAAACAGGAGGATCTGGGGATGTAGGAAGGGATATTATGTGTCTGGTGCTGTGAATATAGTGTAAATATAGATCAGGAGTGTGCAACAACAATTTCCCTTTGCAAGAGCGTGTTGTCTGAAGGGGATTCTGTGGCCATGAGGAAGAGGATCCTAGGCTGTTTTCAATATTGCATTATGTTTTTCATTAGCTTCTCATTGCCTGTATCAGTTTGACAACTCTAGTCTTACCATTTGTCATTTCTGTGTGGATACTCTTGATATGACTGAGCAGTGCAGAAAACTCCCTCTTATTTCTGAAGCTCTATATACATAGGTAGTGCACATTTCACATCATATCAAGTGAAATTTCACCTTTTCTTTCCAGCTAAGATAATATTTTTCTACAAAGAGGTGGCAACCTGTTTTCTACGTAATACCTTAAGATACACTGATTTTAGGAGAACATTCACTGATCAGTTTTCAAATATACTTATGAAAGATTCTGTCTGTAGATAGAAAATTCAAAGTTGTCTAGAAACTTTTAGTTTTTTGAAGGATTTTTTTGATGATTTTACAGATACCTTTTGTATATGAATTTTTAAAAATGTTCAGAAACTTTAATTTAATTAGAAAGTATCATTTGTGAAAACCCTTGTATCTTATTCCACATTATGCTTACTATAGTTGAATAAATGATGAGTCTGAAATTGAGTTAACATTCAGTTAACAATTTCTTTGATATTACTGCAAACAAATGTTTTGAACTTAAAAAGTTACCACATGTTATCTTGAGACTCACTCTGATTATTGAAGTACTGTTGCTCTAGATGTAGTACCAAAAATGTGGAAAGAACTCAGGGTACATTCTGAAACACAAGCTAGATTTTATCTCAACATCTTAAATGCAAGTTAAATAAGTAAAACCAAGTTATATCATCATTTTTTGGTTATATATGTGAAATAGTCATACTCTTAGTGAAATTCCATAACCATTCATGAATTTTTATATATGACATTTTTAAAAGGGTCATTGTTAAATTTATTTCAGGAAATGGAATTAATACTATGGGCACAATCCAAACTGTTTCAGTCAAAATGTGAATGTGTTTAGCTCTTTAATGGAATGACACAGAGAATAAGTGCAATAAATTCCCTATGCTTGTCTTCTCAGAGAGTATTGTGTCAAAAATAAGTTTTGAACACAAAAATAAGGGTCAATTGATTACTGTATTTGTGGTTTCTCTCCTTAATTTTTTTTCTCTATTTATACTGTGTTTCCATTGTGCAACTCTGCAACTCCTCTTGAAGAAGCAAGCTTCTTACAAAACAAAATGAGGGTAAAGGGAGATCTTCACCTTCAAAGTACCTACATGCTCTAAGTATAACCGTGTGTAGAAGTCAGGTGATTTCATTCCAAAAACTGACACAACCTTGGATACCCATGCCTTAGTTCTCTATCTCATGTTTCTTAGGCATCTGATCCAAGCTCAAAAGCAGTCTTGTAGCATAAATACTTCTTGAATAGTTGCAGCAACTTCAGTGTTGCAGTGATTGCATCTAAAAGGATTTATTTTTATTTGTATTTTCACCAGGCCAAAGAATAATTGTTAAAATTCCTTATGCAGTACAAGTGTATAGACTGCACTTTATCAAAAAATAGATTAAAAATTATATAAAACTTGTAAAATAAATTTAATTTCTATATTCAGTTCATAGCAGAACCCTGAAAATAGTGCAAATAGGAATGAATATCTGGGAAAAGAATTGCAGAAATCCTTAAGACTGCATCACTGTGAAGACAAATGTCTATGACTCTTCCTCCTAAAAGTGTTTCTTTCATTTTCTGTAACTTGACAATAATCTGTTGAAGTGAACCACTGCAAGTTTTGCCTTTAAACATAGTACTCCTGCTGACGGGTATTCTGGAAAAGATACAGCATCTTTCTTTCATGTTTATTGTATGTATTTAGGTACAAGCTGAAGAAATAAAATTTTGAAATATAAAATTAGCAATATTTTAAGAAATACATTAAAATAACTGCTTTTCTTCAGTTAAAATGCTTTTTGAAAAAGTCATTGAACTACTTCAGATGACTTATACCTTCAGCAATATAAAAGGAATCGTTCTTCTTTTGCTCCTTTATTCTGTCTTCCTCATGTTTTTACTCCACTTACACTTAAAAGAAATAGCCAAGAGGAAGAATGCAGTTTAGTATTCTTCTGATAGATGCAGTAAGGAACAAAGAAAGTGTTGTGAGAAAAAGGAATTTGAAAAATATGAATTCCTAAACTTCCTTTGAGCTTATAGCAAATGAATAAATAAATAAATAAACAAAGCTTTATATGTAAAGAAATGAAGAAAACAAGGAAAGCAAATAAATAAACAAAAAAACAGATTTTTTTAAAGAAATTAGTCATAGTCATTGCTAGTTAGTTCTATAATTGTGTAAGATTGTCTGATGGGTTCTCTCCTAGTTAAAATATATATACATATATATATATATATATATACATATGAAATTGGCATCTTTACATCTTCAGCTATTAGTTTAAATCAAAAGGGTACTATTTGGTTCTGTTCCTACAGGAAAATAAGACTTCCTATCTTTAATTATTCTTTCTTTGTCTCTTCTCCAACTATATTGAAAACGGATACACTGACAGAATGACCAGAAACGAAAATGGGACCAGTTCAACAACGACGCATGCATGCATAAAAGACAGAATGAAAGAAAACATTCAAATAAAATGTGTGACAGATTGTAGCTGTAATACTTCAAGACACTAAAATATGAATCAATGTTATATGCTTAAGGGAAAATACAGTAAGTTTTTCAAGACAATAACTTCTCTATACTTGTGCCTCTTTAGTGATTTTCAGTATCAGCTCCAAATTCATATTCAGTACATTTCTATAAAGTTTCCAAGATTTTAAATTAAATTAAGTTGGAATGCACATATTTCTCATTACTTCCTGAAAGTCTAAAGTTGAAAAGCATTCATGCAACCCAGATATAACCCAGTTTTCTAAGTCACTAAGGTGCAAAGCAGCCTCAAGCAATAGCAATATGTCTCCTTAGGGCTAGTTTCCTACTGTTTAAATACTACCTTAGGGCTAGTTTCCTACCTGTTTAAATACTGATAAAGTACTTTCTGATCTAAGCAACTTCCTCTTTGATGCTTGTATTTGAAAATGAAAGCAGAAGTTCTCTATAAATCACAATTTTGTGATGAAAGTCACAAATAATATTTTCCATTATCTACAGGTCTAGGGGATTTTCCATCTACTTCTGGAAGGAAAATATTAAGGTTACTGACCTAACGATCATATCTTGTACAGTGAATGCAATATTCTGTTTCTCATCTTTTTTCCTTAGAACTAGAAAAGCCTCCCACTTTCAAATTTTGGCTATGAAGAAAGAGAAATTGCTAAAATCCAGAAATTAATAGGCTGTTCTTGTGCGTTTTTGCAAGCTAGTTGGAAACAGGAAGTACCAAGAATCTGACAAGTTTTCCTGGCCTTCCAGCACTTCTAATCTAGTCCTGCAAAGCTAGGAAATTCTACTCATTCTGATAAGCATAAAAAATTATTTGTTCCACATTGTGATTTGTTATGAATTTAACCCCAAAGTTTTAAACTTAGTTTTAACTTTTCTGAGTGATTTATGAGTTTGGCACCAAATTCCTCTATAGGTGTTCCAAAGCTATTTACATAAGCAGTATTGTGTGTGATTTTTTGTTAACTAGATAAAATAGATTTTTTTTAAAAAAAATAACTATCCAGGAGAAAAAAAGAAAAAATAAGCATCCACATATTAAAAAGTTCATTCACTAGCTTTTGCAAGTGCGAGGTTTAGTTTATACAATGTAGCTTTAATTGTGAACAAATAGAGATCAGAAGCAATCAGCAGTGCCTGTGAATTTTTCTTAGTGTAGCCATTATTATGATTTGACTATTGTCACAAAGAAAAGGCTAAGAAACAGATCTACTGAAGGAGTATATCATGTATTTTAATAAATACTTGGTGTTTTGCAATATAATATAGGCAAACATAATTAAACTGAGATATGCTTACCTATTTCTTTACAACATGAACAGAATTTTCTGAATATGGTGTGCTATTTGTCAAAGACTAGGTGTAAGAGGGAGTTTAAGTGATTATGGCAAGAAAAATGATCTCTAAATGCATCTCTCTAAGGAGAACAGCTAAGTACTCAGGAAACAAAAAGAATCCATTCTAAGCATCAGAATTTGGAGTGAGATAGAAAAAGACAAAGACAAAAAAAGTCAAAAAAAAAGACAAAAGTGAAATAAATGAATATGCATCTGTGCAGAAGAATAAGGAAAGATCCAAGAAGATGAAAATATGGTAAAAATCCTTGTAAACAGAGTGAAAGACTGATAAAATTTGAGAAAACAGTCAGGTGGAAATTAGAGAAACCATCACAAGAGAAATCAGATCTAAAGATACACATTATATAATGAAGTCCCTGGTAACTAAGGACACAGAAAAGACTGGAAGGCAGAAGGATGGGCAGAAATGATCAAGACTTTGAGGCTTTGGCTTCCTTTGTGGTACCAGTAAACCTGGTAGGTAGAAGAAAAGGTAGAAGGCATGCAAGTTGAAACTTTAGGGCAAAATGAGCCCCAGTCAGTGAGATCTCCTAAACTTCTTTATGTCAAGGTACCTTTTTTTAATGAGTAAATTTTTATAAGTTTATAAGCAAAAGAAGTAAGCTAAGGGACGTGGTTCAGCTAGAATGATTTATACAAAGGTGTTGAAAGCTTTTAAAAAAGGCTCTATATCCACAGCTCCTTAGACTATTTAGAAATGCTTGGCTTCATGGATGTAGGAATTCTTGTACATACGCCCTTGACATTATGCATGACGGGATAAATGAAATAGTAGCATGCTAATACTCTTCCATATCAAGTTTCTGTATCACTCCTTCCTTGTGACTATGGCCAAGTGAAACTCTCTAACATGACTAAATTGCTTAGAGGATTCACACAGCTATGTCCCCATGCAAATACGTTCCTGTAGCTAAGACATTAAAGAATAAACACAGCACAGTCATATATCCCTCTGGCTGACTGGAAATCTGATTTTCTCAACAGGGTGTTTGGCATTACGAAGTCTTGCAGTTTCTATCAGTCATAATACCTGGCTCTAAGTAGTTTAAATATAGTTGTAAACAAAGCAAATATACAGAATTAATTGTAAAGAAAATCACTCTTCTTAATTATAGATTATAGAATATGGGTAACTCTTTACAGTTCCTTTAAAAAGTGCAATCCCCCCAAAAGCAGCAATTAACACCTTTTTAGCAATAGATATATTTTTATTCTACTTCACTCAAATTTATCACTATCTCTGCAGAATTTTTTATTAGCTTTCAAAACAGTTTGTGTCAGAACAAGCCTAACAAAAAACTTCTTCCTTGGGTTGCTCCTTCTGTAATTATGGTGCTATTAGGTAAAACTCTTTGCACTGAATAAGGTGACAGCAAAAAGCTATGCAGCTATAGGCAAAACACAAGCATAAATGACTACTCAAGGGACAAGGAAGTGGAAGATACTCTCATCATAAGTTAAACTCAGATAGAAAATATGGCTGGTAGAGGTCTTCAGAAAAGTTCCAAATTGCCTTGCTCTTCTTTTTAGTATATCTTTTTAGTATATTTTGTCTAGTAGTAGAGCAGAAAGGTACAGTCACATGAGTCCTTTGTATTTCTGATCAGTTTTCATAAGATGTCAAAAACAATAATGTCAACAGGTACGAGGTCCTGGAAGTTGAGGACCAAACGAATGAGGACACAAACCAGGGCCGATGTAGGAGGTTGTCTACAGAGAGGGAGTCAAGTCTATACCTTAAGGCTGCTCCCCCTAAGGAGAAAAGGAGCGCTCAGAAGCAGCATTGTGACTCCCTGCTGCAGGGCATGGAGATACCAATCTGTACACCTAACCCTTTATCCAGAGATGTCTATTGCCTTCCAGGGGCTCAAATAAGGGATCTTGCAAAGAGGGGTTGTCAAGGCTTGTCCAGGAGTCTGACTATTATCCCCTGTTACTGTTTCACGTGGGCACTAATGACGTTGGGGAAACTCAGCAACATGAAATGGGATTTCAGAGCCCCAGGGAGGGCGATCAAAGGACTGAGGGCCCAGGTTGTGTTCTCCTCTATCCTGCCAATGAGAGGAATGGATTCAAGGAGGAGGTGGTGAGTATTTCACATTAACAACTGGCTGTGCCGCTGGTCTTGGCAGCAGGGTTTTTGTTTCCATAATCATGGGACTCTGTTTGAGGACCACCAGTTGATGGGGAATGATGATAGCCACCTCGGCAAGAGTGGCACACGTGTCTTTTCCAAAAGGCTGTCCAGCCTCTTTAGGAGGATTTTAAATTAATTAAGAAGAGGGAAGTGTGACATAGATAGAGCAATCAATGTCATGCAGCCGAAGTCAGAAGGTGTGCACTGGAGGCAGTCTGGTAGTGATAAAGTGAGTATAGGATATGATTATTGCATGTCCTCTTTCACTCCTCCTGGGAAACCTGCAGGCTTCAATACTTCCCTTAAACACCTATACATCAATGCATGAAGCAAGGGGGAAGAACAGTATGAACTGGAGATCTGTGTGCGGTCCCAGCATCATGATCTCATTGGAATTACAGAGACATGGTGGGATAGTTTACACCCATGGAGGGCTATGTGTTTTTTCAGAAGGACATCCTGGGAAGGCGAGGTGGTGGAGTTGCTCTTTATGTCAGACAGCAACTGGAATGCATGGTGCTCAGCCTGGGAGTGCATGAAAAGTGAGTTGAGAGCTTGTGGGTAAGGGTTAAAGGGTAGGCTAATGTGGGAGACACTGTGGTGAGTGTCTGCTACAGGCCAGCTGATCAGGAGGAGGAGGTTGATGAGACCTTCTACAGACAGATGGAAGTTGCCTTACGGTCACAGGCCCTTGTTCTTATGGACTTCAACTATCCTGATATCAACTGGAATGACAACACAGCAAGGCACAAAGGTTGCTGCTATGTTGACAATAACTTTTTGACAACAAGGAGAGATGGGCTACTGGACCTTGTACTAGTGACAAAATAGAGAGGGACTTATTGGAGATGTGAAGGTAGTGGAGTAGCATTGGTTGCTGCGGTCATGAGTCAGTGGGAGTTCAGGATCCAGAGAGGAGGAAGCAGGGCTGTAAGTGGCCTTATAAACATGGACTTCAGAAAGGCTGACTCATCTCTTCACAGATATCCTTGGAAGAATCCCATTGGCTAGGGCCGTAGAAGGAAGCAGGGCCAAGAGAGCTGGTTAGTTTTCAAACAACACTTCCTCCATGCTCAGCTGTTGCTGAGCATCCCTATGAGTAAAAAATCAGGCAGAGGGGGCAGGAGGCCTGCGTAGATGAACGGGGAGCTCCTGGAAAAACTCAAGCAGAAGAAAGCAGTATACAGAACGTGGAAGAAAGGACAGGTCCCTTGGAAAAAGTACAGGATCATTGTCAGGGAATGCATTGTCAGGGAATGTTACAAGAAAAGCTAAGGCATGCTTGGAACAAAATATGAAAAGTGATGTTAAAAACAGTAAGAAGATCTTCTTCAAATCAATGGCAAAAGGAAAATTAGGGAGAGTGTGGGTCCACTGGTGGATGGGGTGGGTGCCCTGGTTATGAAAGATACAGAAAAAGCAGACGTTCTGAATGCTCTCTTTGCTTCATTGTTTACCAAGGGCAGCCCTTTGGAATCCCAGACCCTAGGGATAAGAAAAGAAGCCTGGAGAGAGGAAGACTTGTCCCCAGTAGAGGAAGATTGGGTCAGAGAGTACATAGGGCAACTTGATATCCACAGATCCATGGGCCCTGATGGGATGCACCCATGTCCTGTGGAAGATGGCAGACGTTACAGCTAAGCTGCTCGCCATTCTCTTCAAAAGGTCCTGGAGAACGGGGTAGATGCCCAAGGACTGGAAGAAAGCCAATATCATGCCAGTCTTCAAAAGGGGCAAGAAGGAGGACCCAGGCTAGTCTATAGGCCTGCTAGCCTCACCTCCATCCCTGCAAAAGTGATGGAGCAGCTTATAGTGGCTGTTGCCTCCAAGCTCATAGAAGACAAGAAGGTGCTCAGGAACAGTCAGCATGGATTCACCAAGAGGAAATCATGCTTGAGTAACCTGACAGCCTTCTATGATGGAATGATGAGCTGGACAGATGAGGGGAGAGTGGTGGATGTGGTCTATCTGGACTTCAGCAAAGCTTTTGACATTGTCCCTCACAGCATCCTCCCAGGTAAGCTCTGCAAGTGTGGGATAGCTGAGTCGATAGTGAGGTAGATTAAGAACTGGCTGGATGGCAGAACTCAGAGAGTGGTGATCAGTGGCGCTCAGTCCAATGGGAGGCCTGTAGTTAGCCTAGGGGTCCTCCCAGGGGTCATTCCTTCGTCCAGTTATGTTCACTTTATTCATCAGTGACCTGGATGAAGGGACAGAGTGCTCTCTCATCAAGTTTGCTGATGATACAAAACTGGGAGGAGTAGCTAATATTCCAGAGCGCTGTGCCACAATCCAGAGGGACCTGGACAGAAACCTCTTCAACACTGTCCTTAAATGATCCTGCTTATAAGTATAGTGAAAAAAAAAAGAAGATAAAAGATAGAACAAACTTAATTGCTTTATAAGCTTCATCAATATTATGTTTTTAGCCTTTTGTTATAGAACCTAGTTCTAGAATTTACATAACAGTAGCACATTAAAATGGAAAACCACTTAAAATAACAAAAGCTTCTACAAAGTTTCCTAGCTAAGACTACAAGTGAAGTTCATCTAAGGGTCTCTTTGTTGGTAGTTTTGTCAGATAGGAGGTCATTATTGTAATTACAGCTGAGAAATACATAAACATGGGAAAGCATTTATTACATTTTACGCTTTATCTCTTGCAGATATTGAACTGATAGACTATAAATGACCTTAGCAAGACACTGAAAACAGTAGGAACATTTTGCTCTGTAACCTTGTGTAGGTGCTACAGGAGTTGAGGAGAACCCAATTTGAAGAAAAATGCAGTAACAAGTCTCAAAATAATTTAAAACAGTTTTTTCGATTTTTGTTGCTGTCAGAGTAGACAAAGGAATGATTAACACTTCAGAGAAGATAACATTTTCCCTCAAATTTGCTGAAATTGTTTTATTTTTAATTAATCAATTTCTAAATTAGCTATAGAATAAAGACAATTTAATATGGTAACTATTTAAAAGGTTAAAAAGAGTACTCCTACTTGCTGTTAATGAGGATATTACATGTATATCTCATTTTTCTTTTCAGTTTTCACAAATTGCCAAGTTATATACAGTCTTTACATAATTTACTAGAATGTTTCACATATGTAGCTACTAATAATTAAGTTTAACAAGGACAAGTGCGGGGTCCAACCCTGCACCAGTACAAATCCTGGCCTGCATCAGGAAGAATGCTGCCAGCAGGTTGAGGGAGGTGTTCCTGCACCTCTCCTCAGCTCTGATAAGGCCTCACCTGGAGTATTGTGTGCAGTTCTGGGCTTTCCAGGACAAAAGGGTGCGGAGCTTCTAGCAGAGAGCAATAAAGATGATTAATGGACTGGAGCATCTCTTGTATGAGGAGATATTGAGTTGGGCCTGTTTAGCCTGGAGAATAGAATGTTGAGAGACAATCTGATTAATATGTATAAATACCTGAAGGATGAATGTAGGGAGGAAGGGTTCAAACTCTTGTCAGTGGTGGCCAGTGATAGGACAAGGCGCAAAGAGTGTGAGTTGAAAAATAGGAAGTTCCATCTGCATGTGAAGAAGAACTTTTTTACTGTGAGGGTGACAAAACCCTGAAACAAATCCTGTTTGAGGTAATGTTCTGTGTGATTCATCTCACAAATGGGTAGGTGCATGAGTTTCACAATCTGTGTAACTTCTGGGTTTTAGTCAATCCAATTACAATTCAATCTAGTTCAGTTTTTGTATTTCATTTGGTCAGGAAGAGTAGCGATCAAGTCCAAATGGGACCAGGAGGCATTCCTGGAGGAGATACTTTAGAAGTCTGATATGTAACACAAATTCTTGAGTTCTCTCCTGTTTTTTTTCAGTTTTGGTGATCGCTCATTTCCTAATTCATCTTCCTTCTCTCTGTTACTCCTTACAGATATCTGATAATGAGGAACTTGGGAGGAGAATAGAACTGTGATCTAATTGCATTTCAGAGGATGTGTTTCTCTAGCATCTGAGTGCAAACATGTAATGGTGGTTGTAATTGCACCTTAAATCCCAAGCTGAATGATTGCTGTTGTGGAAAACATATCAAATATATTTGAATTATTGAATGTTTTCACTGAACAGTAAGTAGAGATTTTTTTGTTTATGTTTTTTTCATATATTTGGCAGTAAAATGATTATGTTTATGATTATGTTAGATCTGCTTCCCATCTTTGATTCCTCTTTTAAATCCTAAATTAGTACTGCTGTAAAACTTCTTTTTTAATCTGTGTTTTTAAGACACAGACAAAAAGTTTACCAAAACAAATGTTAGAGAAACACATGATTCTATTTTTGCATACAGAAAATGTGATAAAATGTCAAGATGGAAACTATTAGAGAAATTATGGCAGATTTTCAAAACTACAGGCCTCTAAGCATATTGAAAATAGTGTTGAAGAACTGAATAAAATGAAGACGCTTCAGCCACTTCAGGGACAAGTTTAGAACAGTGAGCTGAAAGATATAGCAAGTTCAGTTTTAATGCTGATATATATTTTAGCTATAGAATGCGTACAAGTTAGCATTGCACTCTTTTCAGCTTCCAAATTCACACATGCATAAACCGCTCACACAATGATAGCTTCTATAGGATCATGACAGTTTATTCACTGCTCAGAGTTTGTTTTTTAGCATTTTAATCAAATCATGGGAAAAAAATTAACAGTAAATAGTTAATTCTCACAAACAACATGAATGCAGAGAACAAAGGCAGACAAACTAAATGTGCTAAGGTAAACTATAGTTCAATCACTTTAAATTCTGAATTGCAGTAAGTTATTTCAGTACAAGAATATAGCAGCAATTGTAAAAATTAACAAGTCTAAATACCATGTTCTGTGACCTACTCATACCTTTGCTGAAACTAGATTTATGAGTATAAAAATTTATCCATTGTGACATGGCAAATATAAAAGCCGCTGGGCTTGATTTGAATCCTCTGTTTGCAATAACCAAATATTTATACAGTTTTCAGCTCTCAGTTGTGCTAAATATTTATTAAATTGTTTCAATTGTTTTAATTTTAGTGATCAGTAAAAGAAAGCATATCTTACCTTCTTTTCCTGGGCAAAACACATGGCCTGTTACAAGATACATGACTGCTGTTGAGTATCACAAAAGTTGACAGAATTTGGCTGCAGGAAAAGGCAGGAAACATTTGACTTACTTAGGGGCAGGGGAAGGCATGTGCAGATGTTCTGTATCTGGTTACCTTACTTTAATCTAAATTGAAATTTAAGAAAGGAAAACAAGCTTAGCTAAGAAAAGCAACTGTTGCTTTTCCAGGATCATATGAAATGTTCTGACCTGCCAGTCTACAAGCTGGCTGACTCAAAGTATTCAGGAGATAAAGTGCAGAGCAGATCAGTTACTAGAAGAATTAGCTTAAATTGTGTACATATTGAACATACAGACTATGTAGTTTCTAGTGCAGGGAAAAGGAACCTTCTAAAATAGAGTTTTCTCAATTTAATATTCTGTCACTAAGCATTCATCCTTTAGTTATTCATTTGTAAAGAAAAGCGAAGAGAATCAAGTATGCAGTCTCAATTCTGCTCATGACCATGTTTATTAAACAGGAAAATACAATCTGTATAATAAGAAAAAAAAACCTGTTGGAACCAGAATGATTACAGAATTGTGTAAGGAACAAGAATTATATTAATTTTAACAAGTGTCTGAAACAAGCCATTCAGTCACTATTCTCATTCTGTGAAAAACAAAAGGTCTCAAATTTGCAAAGCCAGATTCAAGTTTATTGACCCTACATGTTTCCCCAATCAGTTTCTTTGCTGAATATTGAAGCCTGTACCAGCAAATAATTCTTATGAAGTAGGATTGTTCATAGTCCTAAGCATTATTTTTAGTCAACTGGACTGCTAACTTATTTCAGACTGTAGGAGTTGTAACCAAATTCAGGATGAACAAATTTACTATATAAAATTATTAAGCTCTTTTAAGAAAGGAGAAAAATATCTCTCTAAACAGATAAACCCATTGATTTTCAGACATTCTTTGTTCCTGCCTCCTTGTAATTCCAACACTCTTGAAACTCTTTCATAGATTGTTTTTGAATGGCTGCTATTTGTATTCGTTTGAAGGACCTAGAGACAAGTATATTGAAAAAATATGTAAATTCAACTCTCTTTTTATAGACCTCCTGTTTGCATTTAAATTGCATTCAAAGTGATTTGGTCTTCCTTTTCAATGTTGATATTCTCATGTTACACATAATTGTTGCAAAGAATATATAAACAGAACCTTATCAATGATATGATAGCAAGCTACTGGATCCACATCAAGGCCAAACATTGTTTGCCCTGTTGTTCAAACAAAACAGTCATACTGTAATTGTATGCTTCCAGATTGTAACAGTGGTTGTGTATTTGTGAAGAACATTAGAAATGCTCAACTAAATGTTCAGACATAAAGCACAATTAATTACAAAAGCACTAATTATAAGAATGTTTTACCTGATAATGGTACAAGAGGTCTATTAGTCATCATCAAGAATACATGGCAAGCTTTTTTTAATTTACATGTAAAAATGACTCCTCATTCTTTCTTTCCCTGTCCAAGCTTCTCTCTGAAACAAAACAGTCTGTGAGAAAATTAGAAAAATCCCTCAATGTCTGAAGCAAAACCATAACTTGCAAGAACTTAATATCTTCTCCAGGCAATGTAGCCAAACCTTTCCCACTGTAGGTTTGTTCTTGCTTTGGGAATCATTTATAACATAGACGAGATCTGCTAATTATCAGCACAGGACTAGACAAAACAGTTGTCAATAGAAGTAGTCAATAAGAAGGATTTGGAGATTATTTGAGAGTCTCAGAAAACTCAGAAGAATCCAGGAGAATTTAAGTTACTTTTTGTTTATAATTTTGTTACTTTTTATCCAGTGTTTAGCCTCAGAGATTTTTTCTTTTTTAAAATTTTGGCTTAGACTCTCTGTTATAAGAAAACTGGAAAACATGTTGCCTGAGCCTGTCAAACCAGGTCAAAAAGTAATAAAAATGTGTCATTCTCTGTAACCAAAATATATATGCAATCTCAGCTGGGAGCATTACACTGCAGGTAATGCTGCAGAATGCTCTGATTCTTCAAGCAGAGCAGTTACTAGAAATGCATTATTGACATTTGGGTGATTAAAACAAATTCACAAATGCTTCAGTATGTCTGAGGGCACTCGGATATATAGACAGTAGTAGTGCTCCTACACGTTCCATTACTTTCTATCCAAAGATTAACAGAATTGTATTCTGGAAAATGCAGATCAGATGGAAGAATCTCCTCCCTATTAGCCTTTGCTTGGACATTTCATAACTCTTGCCATTACTGCCTTGACAGTACCAGTAAATAATCTTTTGATCTCTTGCCTCAGAAGAAAATGAAGCCATTTCTACCTCTACTAACAGTCCTTGTGTTCTCTATGTTTTTGTATGTATATGAACAGAATAAGCCTAAATTGAGGTTTTTGAATTATTTTCGTTTCATGTTAATAATAATTATTTTCTTTTCATGTTAATAATAATTATTTTCTTTTCATGTTAATAATTAATGAACAGTACTAGACTTAGCACAAATGCTTTTCAGTTATAAATCTGCCTGCCCACCAACAATGACTTTGCTGAAGGCTTTCAAAAAGCCAGCAGCAGCTTTCTATTTCAGTGGTTACCTCTGGCGTAGAGAAGGAATCTCCAAACTTTCAGTTCTGATAGTGGTAATTACAATTTTGTTAAATTAATTCTAGCTATTCATTTTAAGGTAGAAATATTTAAGGATAAGGAGAAAAATTAACCACTGTAATTGTTTATCCTGACTACAGACCATGGAGAGTTTTGTATGTGGGGGAAGCTGAGAATAAGAACTCAGCATAAGTTATCTTTAACTTGCAACTGGAATGATGATGTATTAGTGGCATAGCCTGAAAATTTCCTGAGGAACAAGTGCTCTAGTTATTCTGTGCATGGTACTGTAAGTTGGACAAATACTTGTTATGGTGACCTCAGCTCAGCTGTCATCTTCAAAATGTAGATTTAATACATATCATAAATTATATTGGAAAAAGATTATTTCCTTCTCTAAAAGAAATAGAAAGAATTCCATTTTCCTCACAACCTACTTACATTATATTAATATATGGGATGAATAATTTTCCAGTATTTCCCAAATGATAATTTTAATTAGTCTACATAAGTATTTTTATTATTATTATTATTACTATTATTATTTTCTTTTCTTTTTTTTTATTTTGCTCCATTAGGAAAAATGTTCTATTCCTAATTAATTAAAAATATAGATGGAAAAAAAAGATTTGTCTAGGGTCTATAGTGTTGTAAAAATTTGGTTTCAGCCATTGAAATAGATTATCTATATGTTAAACTAGCCCTAACATTTTTGGCCTGAGTAGTAATTCATTGAAGTTGTCAGCTGCTTTTCTTGTAATCAGAGTTGTAAGCAAAACCTGACTTCAACTTAAGCCCTGGAACCTTACCTGCATTTTAACAGATATAAATTAGTTTCACTGAGCTCTAGGCTGAGCTGTTTTGGTATTTTGCAGCTGTAAGATGTTGATGCTGTTGTGATATTTTGATGTTCTCCAATGCAATCCAGCACATACTTGGAGTGACCTTAAGTATTTGTTGGAGTAAGTATTCAAAATAGCAGTGTAGCAGTAGCAGTGTTTGAAGTAGCAGTAAAGTTAATTAGGGAACCTTTAGTCAGGATATTGTAAAAATTTCTAACAATTAACAGTCTTCATCAATTTGCATTTGAAGTGAACAAATAAAAAACCACAATCTTCTTTATTTTTTTTTCTTCTCATGGAAGAAAGAATTTACTTTCCACTAATTTACCTGTTTCTGAAACTGATTAAGTCTAAATCATTTGTTGAAGAAACTGGGAGAGAGAAAAGGCAATTGTTTGTAATAAAGCTGTGATGTTACCACTGCAGATTCCTGGGGCAGTATTTGGTTTGTACATTAAAAAGAACAATGAACAGAACATTAGAAAAAGAAAGTAACATTCACTAGCAATTTCACTAAAAGTCTGAAGTCCAAGCAAGATGTTTCTGTATTTTATTGTTGATATATAACCCTGAGGCTGGTCATATTGTGACAGATGCTGTCTTTTGTTCATTGTTCACATCGTGATGCAACTACGTTAGTATCCTATCCTATGTCTACAATAGAAACCTTAATTGAAACAGCTACATCGGGGTGGCTACAGCAATAGAAGTTTTGTTGCATAAACAAGGTAATATAAAAGGCTTAATCCAGCTATTCTCACACATTCAAACACATCCTCATTCACATTTGAAGGTCAATAACATTGATCTTTTTTAAATTGTCTTCAAATGCTGGTACATTCTTAAACTCCAAGTATTTTAATCTTAAACTGAACATTATATTTGGTGTTGCAATTGAATCCTCATTAGATACAAAAGAATCCGTTAAACCCCAATAAACCTTCACTTCTACCTGCTGCAGGTTTATGGAGTAACAAAAAGCCTTTGGGATTTGGCTAAAAGACCATTATTTTGCATTTCAGACATTATATTTAAAAGTGTAATGCACAAAAATTCCTCATCTATTTATGTTTCTTGAGATTGAAATTCTCTGTCCTATGATCGCTTAACATGTCTATAACAGGATTAAAGTTCTTAAAAGAAAGATCAAGAAATAAAGGTAACGCTTCTTGCAACTGAGTGTAACCTGAACATTCTGGCCACGCCAAACAAATTGATGAGTACTCATTTCAGAAATGGGATTTACTCTTTTTAAAGAACTAGATGTCTGTCAAGGTCATATCTACAATTTTGAATATACTTACTTTCTTTAGATTAAATGTACGATTTGTTTACTTAAATTATGTTTTTTCTTTAAACTGTATCAGAATTTCCTATAATTTCAGTTACCAAGGATAATATCTATTTTTTTGAGACACATTATAATTTATTTTTAAATTTCTCTTTTACTGATGTTTTTAAAACATAAAATATTATCTTCTTTTAAAGTTTTACCTACTTATTTATTATCCTTCATCATTATTAAAATAACAGAACAGACAGCAGAATCATTTCTCTATTCATAATGTAGAACTGATACCTTTAGAAATTCTGTGACTGCTTTTGTATAGGTACACTCTAATTGACACACACTTTTGTCAGAGCACTTCAAATGTGTGAAATGATGTGATATATGCTGTGTGGATAATATATGCACTCCTATCTGAAAAATATATGTATTCAGCATCCTAATAAATTTATTAAAGAGCCTATTTTATCAAAAAAGGCATAATTTATTAAGAAACATATATATTTGATTGTTATGGCTTACAGATTAGGAAAAATGAGCAGATGAATTCAGCACATTTTCTTCCAGTAACTGAGGAGTCAATTGACAGTTGCAACCCTTTTAGTGTTTTTTTATTTTTACTGAAGTTAAAGAATTATCTCAGTCACAGAAAATATAAAACATACAAGACAGTAAATGTCATCTTTAAATCAATATCATTCTATAGTAGTAGTACCATGCTGCTGAGTTGAATTTCAAAATGCATTTTAAAAAAGAACAGCCTAGTTTGCATTTTACAGTTAGAAAGCCTGTGGTATCTCTTAGGAATAGATGGATTAAGACTCAATAGGATAAATGATAGTAAAACAAAATACACTGATACAAACAAAATACAATGACTTTTACTAATAGACTACCAAGGTATTGTTCATGAAACTTTCTACAGGGTCTTGGTCACTTTTTCCACTCAAAATTCTTTGAAAAGCTATAAATAGGGAGGTTGTGGAGTCTCCCTTTTCCAGAGGACTTCAAAAGCCGCCTGGATGCTCTAGGTGTTCCTGCTGGAACAGGGAGGTTGGATCAGATGACATCTACAGGTCCCTTCCAACCTTAATGATTCTGTGATTCTGTGAAATATCTTAATTTTTCTTGAAGTTTGGCAAAGTCCATTCTAGAAAATGGACTCCAAAGCTATATAAATATATGTGTGTGTATATATGCACATTAATAGTACGGATATGCTACCAAATGTAAAGCCAATAAACACAGAAAGATATAGATTTAGAGAGTATGTGTATATGATAGTTAAATTCTGAAGTGTTTGAGAATTTAAGACTTTTTTTATTATGTTTCAGTAGAACAGTATAAACAAACACATTGCCTTTATCAGTAAGGCACCAGTTAAATCCCAATTCCTAAAATAATTAGTCCCTTCTAGACCACAGAAATATAAGTTGATGACCAATTTTCTGCTTGTTGTTATTCTCTCACTAATCCTGTCTTCAGCCTTTAGTCTTTAACTCTTTAAAACTCTTCTCACTTTGAAAAATATGCAAAGGGACTTTCTTTTTCCTCTCTGTTCCAGATGACAGACAACTTGGTCCAGGCAACTTGTACTAGCTGTTTAGCTCTTTCACTACTTGTTAAGGGCCTTGAAGCCAGGTCCAGATGTGACTAATCATCAGCTCTTTTCCCAATGAAGCACTAGGACTAATGACCAGATGAGAACTGTTATCTTTAAAGCTTAAAAAAAGGGGGGGGGGGGAGGTGGTTATTTAGGACAGGGAAGGCTTTTGCAAGCTTTGCTTGACTAACACATTTAGCCTTGCTTGTACAGGGCTTGGAAACAAGGAGACATGCTATTCTGGAGATGAGCTCCTGCTGAAATTTTTAGGGGCCAGGAAACTATATAAAAAAAACAAAGAAGTGAGAAGGGACACCTTCTATGAAGTTTACCCACCTTTTTGATAGACCAAGTATGTAATTATGGCATGATAGCCAAATGATCATTTAAATAATTGACAGGATGTTGAAATTGTGGGAAGGTGATAGGAAAGAAAATGTACTGTGTATCTTATCATCCATGGACCATGGACCAGAGATGCTTCAGCCAGTTTGGACTTCAGTAGATAGCCCTCTGCTGTCCAAGTGCTGTACAGAACCTCTAGCTGAATTCTGACTGCAGCATAGCTCCATTAGAGGAGCTACCATTGAAGAGCTATTTGGCCTTGCCCTTCAATGCAGTGCTGTCCTGGGATTGCATTGCTAGACTCTGTGTGTCTCTGATTTTAGTGTGTCTTCCAGGATTTTATGCATTTCTGAAATTTTGTTTCCTTCATTTGCTCTTTCTTACATTGTCTGTCAACTTATCTTGGATTGAGAGAGGTAAAGACAATGGTATTTGGAAATAGTACTGCAATTAGAAATCTCTGTTTTTAATTAGTATTGTGCTTTGCTTAAAAAAAGTACTGTACAGTAGAGAGGAAAGCCTTATTTTTTTAAAAAGCCATAAGTAACATGAATAAATGGGGAGAGGCCAATTTTCAGTTATAAATATTCAGTGCTGAGAAGTGAGAAGCATATTGACATCTGCATTCTGGATCAGGTAAGGCTCTCCCTTCCAATGGTGGAAGATGCTGGGGTTATACTTTTACTAGAGCACTGTGCTTGGCAAATGGGAAAATAGCAAGCATAGTGCAGGTGGAATACTCCTCCTGAGGGGAGAAAGGGCTTTCAGGCAGCAAGGATCAGTATGAGAGGATCAGATGGAGGTGGACATTGAAGGGATGTATTTGGATCTGCAAATTGGAAGGTGATGAGAATTATTGCACTTAATAAGTGAAAGCAGAATACACCAGGGTACAATGATTAGGGGCTGACATTTTTTCAAATCCAGCTGAAAACATGTATCTGGAAAGCTTAAGTGTTTGCTGAAAGGCATCTGGAGCTGAGGAAAGTCTGTCTATGCTGGTCCTCAAATTTGCAGTGTCCTAGTTCAGCTTACCAAGTATGTAGGTCGGCTTTCAAGAAAATACTAAGTCATGCATGGCAGACAAATCTCTGATAGAGCTCTGCCTCCTTTTACTGAGGATCTTGCTGAAGAAAAGTTACTTCCAGGAATGATTTTGATGAATTTGTGGGGGAAGCCCTCTTTGTTAAAGAATTCCAGTGGGTTATGATAGTCTGTCAACATATTAAGCAGGAAATAGCTGAGATTCTGAAGCAACTATCTACTCGTATTTTTTGTCTCCTTGCTTTATAAAGGTTATAAAGGTTCAGCTTCAAGCTCCATATTTGGTCTAAGGAAAAAAATCTTAAGATTCATTCTTGAAGAGCCATTCCCATCTTCATGTGGATTTGGAACTTACAGCCACATTTGAGGTTGTTATACATAAGGGTCAAAAAGAAAACTGCCTATAACCCATACATTTATTTAGATTATTTGTATTTTTTTGTGTGTGTATATGTGTACACAAATATATATTACAACAACTGTTGCACTACTGTGCAACAGTTATCAAAGATATATTTAGCTTAGGATTCAGTTCCCAATAGGACCAAGTAACCACTGTAGAGAGAAAATAGAGAACAGTAAACTGCCACATATCTAGATGAGCATCATAAAAACAAACAAATTTCAATACTATATTATGTTACTTGCCTGTATATGATGCGTTTTTCATATGCACTCTGCAAATGTGATGCTGAAATATGCTAACCTTTGACAGGCAAAGAGTCTTAGGAAAGACACCATATAACAGAAATGAAGTGAGGTAATCAGTGACCTGCTTTCAATGCAAAAAGAAGCAAATCATACACCTTATTTTATTGTTTTTGATCTCAGCTTTGCCTCAGACAAAGCTACAAAGTCAGCATTACCTTAGGTTCTTATAAAAGCTTTTAAAGGTGAACATACGGTGTTGCAAAGGCTGTTTTTACCACAATTATGGGCTTGTTCTTAAGAAAATGTATCTATACTTTTCATTATCTTGCTAAATGCAAAGTTACATAAAATTCACTATTTCAACAAACCTTTTATTTATACTCAAAACTTTCTATTGCATTGTAAAGTAGACAACTTTTGGAGAACTAGTTTGCCTTTCAGAATTGTTATTTTCACTTTACTATTTTTGAAGCAAGAAGGTTCCAGTCTAATTTTTCTATATTTTTGACTTGTATCTTTGCATTAAAGTGAGATCACATTGTACCTCTGATACACAATATAGAACGAATGTGTTGGTACTAGGCAAAGCAGTATGAAATCTGCTAATTTACTGCAATCAATGTCCAGTGTAGGGATAGACTGAATGGAAACAGATCTCTTGAAGCTGTTGGAAGAAGAAACAGTTCTTCACGTTTTTCTCTCTTGAATTATGCTTTTTACAAGGTATGAAGGAAGTCTTTTTGAATATTTGGGCTTTTATTAATACTATGTATTACAATATTTCTTGAACAGGCAGAAAGCTTGTATGTACTTAACTGTAAATATACTTAGCTGTACATTTTTTTTTCTTTCTTTCTTTGAAAGCCAAGTAATGCATGTATGAATCTTGGCAGATGGAGATGACAAAAAGAATTGATATGGAAAGTGCATATAAGGAAAAAAATTGCAGAGCAGATCATAAGGCTGAAAATGTAATTATGTTTGTCAAAATTGTCACTTGCCATACTGGATTTGCCCTTTCATTACTTCTGTTGCTTTGTTTCTGTTTTCGCATTGTTGCACAGGCTCATCAAAGTTACAGTGTTTTCAGTAGCTTCCCTCTTGCTGTAACCTTCTAGTGATTTTATTCTGAAGGTAGAACAAATACAGCCAATTGTTGCACTTCCATTTTTCCCCAAAAGAAAGATGACTATTTGGAATTCTGATTATATAACATACTAGAGGGTAGAACACATTATGCATGTTAGTGCTTAGCCTTTGAAAGAGGTAGAAATATAATGGAGTAAATCTCCCTTTTCTGGCAAACCTTTTAAATATTCAGTAATATCACTTTCCATTGTCTGTACAGAATCTATTCAGCTTCTCCATTGCAAATATTTTTACTATGAAGAATTTCTGATATCTTGAAAATATATTTTTAACTTATGAAGAATTTACAGTATCTTGAAGATTGTTTCAGCCTTTTTTTTTTTTTTTTTTTTTTTTACATATTTTACAAATTAATAGTTCAGGTTGTTACAAGGTGAGAAGGTGTCCTGGATTTAAAAGGGATTTTTTTAACCATTTTTTTCTCCAATCTACAATTCTAAATTGTCTAAATTGAAAATTTTTTCAATAAAGTGTTGTTGAAATTTGAGAAAAAAAAGCTTTTTAGTTTCTTTTGATGTGGAAAAGTTAGCATTGGAATGGAAAATAGCAATTAACCAATATATGTTTAAAACACTTTACAAGTCCAGACTACTCAAAATCAGACACTCTTAGAATTTTAGATAAAGTCTGTTTGTACCATATTGTGTATTCAATTGCAAATTTCACTACATATGTTGCTGGTGCAGAAGCATTGATCACAGTCATCTGATTGATACAGAAATGCCATACTGAATCTGCATGGTCAAGCCTTTGGCCTCATAGTTTATCTCTGAAAATGACAACAGGAGATGCTGATTCAGGGGAACCTAGGCCTTTTCTGCAGTCTATTCACTTGAACCACCTTCTGAAAGATCTATGTAGTGTTTATTTATGTACCCACCCTTGTCATTAAGCTTATGTCCTTCTAAAATAAACTCGATTCTATGATCTTCTATCTGCTGATACAACCTTCCTCCACAACTTTCTGCGGTAGCAAGGTTCACAGGTTTGCTATTGTGTAAGAAGTGTTTCAACTTCATTTTCTAGAGCTTTCAGATTGCTATGCTCCAAAAGCATAAGTTTTTCATAAGAAATCCTGATCAGTAGGTGTGAATTTATGGGTAAATATGTTGTCAATATTGACTTTATGCGAGACTGAGCAGTCTCTGAGCGTTCTATCTGCTTCCAAACAGATCAAGCATAAAAGGGGACTTCTGTCTTCTACCAGTTTTTGATGACTATAATAAAGCCAAGAAATTTATTTAATTCCCCAAGACTTTGAACACCTTTGTTCTCCTCTCCTGATGGTGGCTGCTTTGGTGGCAGGAGCTGGGAGCTGGAACTATAATACTTGACAGCCTCTATTTACATGATACAATATTTTGTGAGCTAAAGATAAAATAAAAATTTGCTAGTTAAAAGTTTATACATGTTTATGGAGTGGCATAGTTTTACAAACTTAAAAATGGTAAGAGAACAAGACCTCCCTTGCTCCTTCAAAAATTTAGTGCTTTTTAAAATTTGATGTATTGCGATTTCAGACTGTTCTAATGCCTTTTTCTGGTTCACTCTCATAGCAAACAAGGCTGTAAAGATAACAGCCCTCCTGCATGGCCTGCATTGAGAGCTCACCCTGTCTGCTTCAGAAAGAGCCTTGAAGCTGGAAATCAAGGAAAACATTAATATGCTTACTCATCTGTATTAAGTCTAGATCAAGGTGTGTCCTGTATTGTCTCAACTAGTTGAAAATGTCCTAACATGGTTCAGGAATGCCCCTAATTGCAGTGCTGGCAGGCATGAGCCAACAAGCACCGCACATGCTTCAGGAATCCTCAGGAGTACACCATGGTGGTGTATTCTGCCAGGCCTGGAGAAGCCACACTCACTGGAGGGCCATGCAATATATCCCGTTCTTCCTAGGCACCCTGAATGTATTACTCTGTTAAAAAACCTCTTTTCTGGCCATGCTGCACTCCTGTAATGCAGTAAAACCATGTTTTGATTATAAGTTGCTTGCAGAACATCTTTCACTTTAAAAATCAGGATTTTGTTCTGAATTATTTTTCTTGCTGTTGCCACACGAGTATAAGAAAATGCATCTCTTCCCACACACCCTTCCCTCCCAACCCATCCTCCAACTTAATTTTGGTGTCTGCTAGGCAGCCGTTTTGGATACTCTTTCCTCTGTAAAAGTCACTCAGCTTCCCACTTGTTTTTCCATATAATTTTGTCCTCCTTTTTTTTTTCTTTTATTTGTCTTCCGCAAGAGAAATGAGAAAATCTAGAGAACTGCACAGATCAGTCCATAATCGTGAGCAGGTAGCACATCTGAAACGCTATAGTCAGTACTGAAACGCTAAAGTCAGTACTGATGTTCCGCAAAGACTGAGAAATACTTTTTCTCTGTACCCTTAGTTACAGGATTTTAAGGGGACATATTCTATGTCTTTCCCCAGGGCAGATCTACATGCCTTGCACTGCTGCCACTGTGTGCTCTTGGCCCTCTCCAGACTGTAGAGCCAGAAGTATGATCGAGCAGTAAAATACGCTTTGTTTGGGGAACTTATTACTGTTTTTTCAATCACACCCCCTATCCCCAAGTCCTATAGATGAGCATGTGTTGCTCATTCAGGTGTTAAAAGGCACGTCTGCAGATTATGCTTTTTAGCAGAAGTGTTTTGGTCTTGGCATGATGTAGTGAAGCACCTCAGGGAGGCCTTCAGTGACAGAAGTCTATAGAGTACTGGTTACCTCAGAAAAAGTGAGAAAGCTCCATGTATAGCGCCTAAGATAGTGGAGTCCCTTTCCCTAGGAGTAAATAAATACGCATATAAACATGCAAGTCCTCAGACTCCTATTTATCAATGGTGGCTAGATTCACTATACTCTTATTCAGGCTGTATTCTGCTTGTGAACCTTCATGAAGCAGCCACACATGTAATAGCAACAAACAGCACCATCTGCCCCACAACTTGAAGTAGAAAAGACACAAAGTGATTGGGGAAGTTTTAAGGAAGAGAGGAAGGAACTGGAGCATTGAGTGCTGAGCAGTTCTGGCCCCAAAGCTTTTGTCAAGAAATATCTCTCAATCTCTGTCCCTGGTAAGGTGATGGAGCAGCTCATCCTAGAGAGCATCTCTGGGCATACGAAGGAGAAGAAGGTGTTGAGGAATAGTCAGCATGGATTCACCAAGGGGAAGTCATGTCTGATGAAACTTACAGCCTTCTATGATGGGATGACTGACCAGCTAGACAAGGGGAGACTTGACTTCAGCAAAGCTTTTGACGCCATCTCCCATGATATCCTCATACGGAACTCCAGGAGAGTGGTCTGGACAAGTGCACAGTAAGGTGGATCGAGAACTGGCTGGATGGCAGAATTCAGAGGGTGGTGATAAATGGGGCCGAGTCCAGTTGGAGGCCTGGTGTCCCTCAGGGTCAGCACTGGGCCTGGTGCTCTTCAACCTGTTCATCAGTGACCCAGATGAGGGCACTGAGTGCACCCTGAGCAAGTTTGCAGATGATACCAAGCTGAGTGGAGTGGCTGACATTCCAGAAGGCTATGCTGCCATCCAGAGGGATCTGGACAGCTGGAGAGTTGGGCAGAGCGGAACTTCATGAGGTTCAATAAGGACAAGTGCAGGGTCCCATAACTGGGGAGGAATAACCCCAGGCATCAGTACAGATTAGGCGTCGACCTGCTGGAAAGCAGCTCCGCAGAGAGGGACCTGGGAGTCCTGGTTGACACCAAATTAACCATGAGTCAGCTGTGCCTCATGGCCAAGGCGGCCAATGGGATCCTGGCCTGCATTAGGAGGAGTGCTGCCAGCAGGTCGAGGGAGGTGATCCTGCCCCTCTACTCAGCTCTGTTATCCTGCCCCTCTCCTCAGCAACTCTGCACACAATACCCCTCACCTGGAGTATTGTGTGCAGTTCTGGGCTCCCCTGCACAAGAGGGATGTGGAGCCTCCACAGAGGGTCCAACCGAGAGCTACAAAGATGATTAAGAGACTGGAACATCTCTTGTATGAGGAGAGACTGCGTGAGTTGGGCCTGTTCAGCTTGGAGAAGAGAAGGCTGAGAAGGGATCTTATTAACGTGTATAAATGAAGGGGGATTGTAAGGAAGAGGGGGCCAAGCTTTTTTCAGTGGTGGCCAGTGAGAGGAAAAGGGGTAATGGGTGCAAACTGAAGTATAGGAAGTTCCACCTGCAGGTGAGGAGGAACTTCTTTACAGTGAGGGTGACAGAGCAGTGGAACAGGCTGCCCAGGGAGGTTG
>JAUBOD010000016.1:609014-625224 GCA_032353885.1 Nothura maculosa
GTGCCACCTGCTCTAGGTGTGCCTGCTGGAGCGGGAAGGTTGGACCAGATGATCTCTAGAGGTCCCTTCCAATCTTGAGCATTCCATGATTCTGTGATTCTGTCATTTACTTAGAAAATTTAAGAATCTGTAGCTGAACTCTTAATAATGAATAATAACTTGATTAAATGCTGCATGCTCTTACTCTTCACTTATACATTTAGACACGCTACTCATCCCCAACCTCTTGCGCGTGCATGTTAATTGAGGCTTAAGTACAGCCATTCAAAGCAGAAGTTAAGAGGAAAAAATAGCTAAAAAAGGTAAATCACCATGTGTTTCTAGTTACCAGTAGATCTGATCAAATATTCTCAGGAGAAAACTATTGGGAATAAGCAGGAAAATACCATCTGAAATATTTTTCACGGGAAAAGTTACTGAAGTAATTTGACAGTATGAATTTGATATCCTGGATTCTAGTAATGCAAATTTGATTGGATATTCCTGAAAGAATGCAAGATCTATTTTATTTTTGTTTTGTTTTAGACTAAATAATAATCAGAGTGAAAATTCGGAGTTTCGCTTGCCTCTGGTTTTTAGTTACTCATATTAGCTCTGGGTTCATGAAGATCTTAGATGTCCTGGGTTCATTTCAATCAAATAGCGTAGCTGAGACTTCTATCTTTCACTCTGACCTTCCGCTAGGTTACTTCTACAAGATATTTAGCTCAATGAATTTAAAAGATACTAACATGTAATCCTTTGCTACTCATAATCTGTATAATTGTAAATTGAGTCTTTGAAATCTACCATTTTATTTCTGAGATAATTTCTTTATGCTTTATACAGAAAGAGCAGAGCAGATTAGACCTGGTTGTATTCTAATACCCAGGTTTTATCCAGAAGATTTCTTTCGAACTATTGCTCTGCAGTTTGAAACAGTGGTTTGCTTTTACAGTGGTTTGAACAGCCAAACACAACAGATACTTTACTTTGTGTAATACTGGTAGTAAAAGACTATAAAGTGCTACATACCTGTAACACATAGACACAGCAATTTTTGTAAACCTCTAGTCTTGAAAATTCAATGGCCATCTGCTGCTTGCAGTAGATAAGGATAACGCTTTGCAGTTCGTACATATTACAGGCAGAATTATGAGCAAAAGGTCTGAAGCAAAGAAGGGAAGGGAATGTGGACGAAAGATCTAGGGGCATAACAAGTGCCAGAAATTACAACAGCTGCTGTACAACAAATCTCTGTTGCAGGATGGTGGTTTGCATAGACTATTGAAGGCATGGTCACAATACCATGCAACTAATCCTGTAACTATATCTACTGCTAACCCATGTAACTCATTTGCATTCATTGACACTAGCAAATTATTCTTGTGTAGACCATTTTCTGACACTGAGGTCAGCTGGCATGGAATGGCTTAATTGCATACTGTAAAAATTCATACATTCCAAACTGTGACCACGTGCAAAGTGAATATTGGGAATATTTTGTATCTTGCAAATGATGTCTGAGAGTTGTCTGGCAGACTGCTAGTTGGAACAAGCACAGAATCGTGCAAGAATATTCTTCGTTCTAAGAATAAATAAGAATTTTAATGTATAATTAGCAGCTTGCCTGTATTCTTTTAATTTTAGGGAGTAATGAGTCAAAAAGATATTTGATTTAGGAAGGAAGAGTGATATGGAATTGCAGATGTATACTTTCCATTAGGAAGAAACAAAGGTTGTCTGTCTGCAAAGGAACTAGATTCCAGGATATCACTTTTTAAATATATTTCCCATGCGCTCAGCTCAGCTGTGATTTAACGGTGGATATACCTAATTTGTAACCGCTGAAGTCATCTAGGTGCCCCAATTCCAGTGTTGAGCAAATTCCAGATCAAATGATCCCATTTTACTTCAGTTTACTGAAGTTTACTTCATGCACATCAAAATTCTCATTTTGACAGTCCTGTACCTGGAAGGAAATGTCCTGATAGGTCATACATTCATTTTAATATCATCTTTAGATTATAATTGTTCTATACAAAATAAAATTGGTTCAGCAATAACAATGATAGCACGAACATTCTTGTGAATAACAAGAATTCAAGAACACAGGAGAGAAGTTTTTAGAGGATGTGTATCACAACTCTTTCCCTCTCCCCCCGCCCTTTTTCTCCCTCCCCCTCCTCCCTCTACCCTCTCCTCCCCGCTCCCTCTGTTTCCCTCCCATCTTTTTTCTTAATTACAAATATTTATGCATAGCAAAGTGTCAGTGACTTCATTAGATTGTAGATTCAGAAATATTTACTTGTTGATCAAACTATACATTTAATTGATCGTTTATCTGTTTTTACTCAGTTCATAAAAATGACCTATTTCACCTCTGCTTACTATTTAATATTTGATTACCACTTTTCAAAGACCAAAGCAGGCACTGCTTTTATTGCTTCTGTATGCTGTATGTTGTTGCAAGTCAGTGTCTTTCTCAAACACTATCTGCTAGCTGAAGTGTTACACAGGACTTAAAGATCCACAAATGATTTCTCAATGTTTTTGAAGCTCCAGAAATAAACTGGGCACCATAGAATATAAAAAAAATATTCCTTTCTGACTCAAGGATGATGAAGCAGGCTACTCTTTCAGCCATCCAGTCTGCTTTTTCAGAATGAGCACCTGTGAATGATTCTCCAACAGCCTAATTTGCAGCATGAGTACAGTACTATTGAAAGATAAAAAGTATTCTCTTTCTCATGGCATAGATCAACTGGAAACAGCCTAGCCTAGGTGTGCTGTGCTTCTGGCTTTCATTTGGGAAACACGGTAATATTGCACAATGTCTGCTATTGGTTTCTTAAGTTTACTCTGGTAGTAATATATTTTCAACACACTGTTTATATAGTTATATTTCTTAGTTATTAACTGGTGTGCTATTGGTACTGAGTTTTCATTTATTTTAAATTAATCAGAAACAGGTATTTTGATTTAGCTATCTTTTTTCTTTTCTTTTTTTCTTTTAATTCTCTCCTTTTCTCATTTCTTCTGAGAAGTCTTGATGCTTTGTCTGTTCAAACTAACATTTGGTACATAGATTGTTAGAAGTGTTGGTTTAGATGTGACCTGTGGACCAGATTTGATGTACTGCCTCGAATAACGTGGTCACAGCTGGTCGGTAATGTGATCTGTGACTCACAGGACTGCTCACGATGGTTAATCTTGATCTGGTTGTAGGACTACGCAATCACTGTGAGCCAGACTTCCAAAGGGAGAGAGCAATTATTTCTTGCAAATAAAGCTTGTGCCTTGAGGCTCCTGCAAGTTCGTTACTGCTATCATCAGTGAGGTTCTCTGAGGTTGCATACTATGTCACACAGGCTTATTCTAAAAGTAAGCTAATGACATTGATTTAATGCAACTTTAGGCCTTATTCAATCTTTCCAGTTGCTCTTGTGCTTCACTCATTTTATCAACTTATGCTGACCACACAGAAATACATTTGTTTGTGTATTTTTGAATATCTAATAGTACAGAACATTCACTATTTAAATACTGACATGTCCTAATTTTAAGTATATGTTTCATTGACTTTAAGGCTGATGGAATATTCCATTTCAAGTGGTTTCTGTTAGGGAAATATGCATCCTTTATAAATATGTATCTTTTATCCAAAAAGATTTTCCTTTAGGGTCTGTTTCAGGAGCTGTCTGCTGCTCTGCAGTGTCTGTCTTAGCTCCTTTTTCAGGAGTATTTGATTGCTTCTGTTGCCAGTAAAGCTGGGTGTCCTGTGTTTTTCTGTGCACTTGGGGAGAAAGGCAATCCACTGTTGCTTGGCCTTCCCATGAGTGAAAAGTTAACAGGATACAGCATATGGCAACATATGAAGCCCACAGAGCAGAAGAGGTTATTTAGCACCTACACACCACATCTTGCTGTGTGAAATAATACAATGAATGCAGTGGTAGATGTGTATGGTTTTAGATGCTTTCTGTTAAACAAAACAAAAAACGTCTAAATGGGCTAGTGTGTTCGATGTGCCCATGTCCATCTCAGTGTGGACACAGCTCTGAGGAAGATGGGAAAGATGTCTTGCTGAGCTGAGACAGTAGCCCTATCCTCAAGCTGAAGAAAGTATGAGAGTAAGAAGATTTATCTGGGCCAGTCACATATATGAAGTTTTATGGGTTCAGCTCTTTTTCTGTTAAAAGTAATGGTTTCTTCTAAGATTTTTTTTAATGTTATTGAAAAGGCAACAACAAATTTTGAAACAAATAATATTAAAAGCAGAAGAGGATTTGCTAATACAAAGACTTAAAATTTTAGAGCTGACAATATTATGTGTCAAGGACAAGAATAGCTATTATGATAATTATTAGTGCTTATTAGATCCTACCATCCTAATATCAATTGATTACTGTCTTGACTTACTCTCTCTTTAAAACTCATTGGAGTTATTAACTAAGTGTAGATTAATATTGCCTATAAAGTTAAGTATCCATCCTAACTTTGTTTTCGAGGCTTTTTCAGCACTTATTGCAAAAAGAGCAGTTTTATCTTTAGATATAATTCATTCTGTCCCCAAAAAACTCTTTCCTTTCCTATCTTTTCTTATCTTCTGTTTATTCTGCCTTTATCTTCCTCTCTGCTTTTTCTTTCTCTTCCTCCCCTACCTTCCAACTCTCCATTCTTTCCTTTCCACAGTCTGAAAGAAATTTAGATAAATATCTTTACAAGGACACTCAAGTTTTAAACACCTGAACTCCGTTAAGATGCATCTGAAGCTATCTGCTAATCAAAACAGTTAAGGTCATGCCTCTTGTCAGGTGGTAATTTGAGAGAGAAGCCAAATTAGTTCTAGTTTAGTAGTAGGGAACAAGCATTTCTCCTTAGCTGTGTCAGCTGGGCTCCTGGAGTGGCCTTTCTGGTTTAGCTTCATTCAGAAAAATTCATTTTGCACTATGAGGCAATTCTGTGGTGAAAACAAGGTACACAAGAAAGGGGCTGATTGGCAGGTAAATTTTTTAAAAGTGCTACTGCTCTAAACTAAAATGTTATTGTGGGTGCATGCTTTCAAGTGAAACACAATGAGCTTAAGGACCAGATTTGAGTAACTCTCATGAATTAAGGGAAGTCTTGCATCCTGATTATAAGATATATTACTTACCAATTTATTAACCTTGGAAAATATATGAAAAGATATAAAGAATTAAGATATTTTTATCAGGCAATATGTGATTGAAGGTTGGTAGCAAAGCAATTCTGCCTCATTTGAAGCTAATAGGAGCAGAATCAGACTCTGGCAGTCTAATGCTCCAGTTCTGCAACAGGACTCAACATGCTTAGGCATCTTTTGAGCCTTTGTAAGGGCTTATGGGGAAACACTAAAGGATATGTCTTATCAGTTAGAATTTTGCTTTTCTTCCAGTAAGAACACCAGTGACTCATATTTTGACTAAAGTAGCAACCTCATTGCAAATAATATTTACTGTAAGAACAGAAATAGCCATGCAGTGGCTAAATGATTCATGCAGTGGTGATTCATAGTACAATTTTCCTCTACAGATTTATGGATGTAAATATGTTGAAATAAGTTTTAAAAAGAAGAAGATTGCTTAGCCCTGCAAGTCACATTAAGGTTAAAAGAGTTCATGATCTGATTTCCATTCTGTGTGAGAGGGAACTTGCTTCAGTGATCTTAAATGCACCGTGGAAGGAGGAAAGCAAACATGGTGGCAATTTAGCAAAGAGTAAATTAATCATGAGGGTGCTAATCCAGACTGAAATAAGACTGCTCTCAGTTTCAGGTTTATGTTTTGCTTTTCCTAATGAAGGTCAAAAAGTTACTTGATCATTTTCTGGATGTGGGGATAACCTCCAACAATTTTTTCAAATCTAGGTTATCTAGTTCAACCTGCAGTTCAATACAAAGCCAATGTAAAGTAGCATTTGGTGGCTCAGGGTTATGTCCAGTTGTGTTTTGAAAACCTGCATGAATGAAGATTTCACAGCATCTCTGAGCAATTATTCTGGTAGGTTTTTTTTTTTCTTTTTAAGTAAGGGTTTTGTAAAATTGTATGGCGTTTGTGTGCCATTTCCCACATTTCCACTAATGGTTGCAAAACTGCAGGTTTTTGAATAAAAAGAAGGAATCGAGGAGGCTTCCTTTAGAAAATATCACTTTAGATATTTTAACTGAAGGGCAAAATATTTTCTTTTGAGGGTTGTGAAGTAGTGCTTCTGAGACCTCATGCTTGCAACATTTTTTGCCTTTAAGCCTTATTCTTTGCTTAGGTTATATCCTCTATTTAGTGCCATACAGTTGAACTCTCTTTGTATGTTCTTCCGACACACAAGTGGTGAAAACTTCTTGCAGAATTTGATTTTAGATATTTGATTGAACACTAAATGCTTCTTTGTTTTGCGCAAGATTTTTTTTCAGCCTTCTACAGTATATAAACACTCAAAATAAGAGTTAGAATGAAAGATAGACAAACGAGAGTGCTGTGAAGGACTGAGACATAGTTGATGCTCAGCTATGTAACTAAGTACAAATAACTCAGGAGCAGACTAACTGTGGTATGAAGATGGATAAATGAAGCTTGATGTGAATGGGCGAGACATTCGAGATATTTGGATGGGAAGCAGACTATTTTCTGTGCTGCAGCTACAGCATGAGTGTGATTCTGTCTTCACACAGAAGCAATAATGTACGAGCGAGACATCCAAGTGCTAAGTGGGAATGTTTTTAATTCCACCAATATCTGACAACACAATGCCACATTTTTGTATACAAGGAACTTAAGATACGATCACACCTCATTCATTCAGAGATTATAACACTTCTAGGGTTCTAATCTGATGAACTCTGCCACTTTATGTCAGAATTTATTTGATAATGCCTATAAGGCAAGAGACTGTGTCAGCCCATCCTGGTGAGAGTCACGTTAACAGGTTGAATAATTTAAGTCACAGTACATCAAAAAGGGATGTTAATCTATTGTGCTCCGTCGCCAATGTGCCACTGCATTATCATTCCTCAGAATATTTTACTAAACAATTGTTTCCCAAAGGTGCTTGAGAAAAGTGTTAAATATCAAATAAGTAACTGTAACTTATTTTATTTTACTTGGAGGACATTGTAAATAGATATATTCTTGAAGGCTTGAGATAAGCACTTACAGCTATTACACCTGAGACCTGCTATATTGCCTCATATTTCTTTTAGTTCATTCCTGTTTTCTTCTAATATTTTCAAATTAAAATTATGATGTCAGACTCTAAACCTCTTTAGATTCCTCAAACTTTGGCAACTTGGCTATGATACTTCAAAGGGGAATGGACTTCCATTATGCTTTTAGATCATCTGTCTACTTTATAATCTCTTATCAATAGGTATGAGGAAAATGGAATACCAAAAGTGAAACTTATTCAGAGATATGAAGAAACAGAGATTAGGGAAGTGTGCATACATATATATACACATTTGTATTCTAAAAAGAATTTTAAAGAAAATTAATATCTGCTTCTCAATTACTGTACATGATTATCTTTCATAAATATGCCTAGATTTACAATGTTTTCTTGTTTTTTTTTTCTGCTAAAATGTTGTTGTTAGCTTTCCTATAGGTCAGATAAACTGGCAAATTTAACAATAAACAATGATCTTAAATTATACCTAGTTGATCAAAGCATAATATCTTGTAAATTGACAATCAGCTTTGAAGTATCTTCTGATTCTTTGCTTAAGCATTCGGTTCAGTCTTGTTTCTAGATAATCTCAGCAACTCTACTAGTACAGCAGTAAAATTTTGTATATGGTTTTAAAGAAAAAGCCTTGCAATAATCCATGACAGGTAATATGTGAAATGGCTCGAAGTATTAGTTAAATATATAAGTTACATAAGCTGCCTCTGGGCATATAAAAAGAAAGATGGCATATAGTGGTTATTGCATCAGGGAGCGAACTGAGAAATAAAAAGTAACTATGCCAAGAATATGTGATTAGGGAAATACCCATTCTTCCTCCACATTTAAGTTTCTTCATGGGCAGACGTTTACTGTTTCAGAATTTACACTCTATATTTTTAGAGAAATACTTGGCCCGGTGGATTTCACTTATTAAAATATTATTATTTAATAGTACTGGCAATTTTGCTGAATAGTGCTGCTCAGAGTCCACACAGCAAACTTGTCACTGGCTGAAAAACTTCACAAGTTGAATGATATGAACATACTCTTAGGAGAGGAAAGCATGAGTTACAAAAATAAGTTTGCACAATTACTTCTTAGATGTACAAATATATTTTAGTCATTAGAAATGTTTTCAAAAGTCCTCACTAACTTACGAGTTGAGGTCCCATTTTCACAAGTGACCACAACACTTAAAAACCCCTTTGAAATATGAGATTTGGTCTTCTGAAGAAAAAAATCTTCAAATATACTTTACACTTGCAATTTGTGTATTTATGGTGAATGTTTTTGAAGTAAACAATTGTGGCTTTTGGGGAAAGTGAGTTTTGTTTTGTTTTGTTTTTTTTGGAAGGTGTTTCCTCTTCCCTTCCCTTCACACAGAAATGGATTCTTAAAAACTTTTTGGATCAGGAAAGATGCTTTAAGCTGTCTTCCTTACATTTATGAATTGCTCTGACCTGTCACCCAAATAATAATGTGTGCATACTCCTGTAACCACTTTATAAAACTTTTTTTTCTTTTTTTTCTTTTTAACTATCTCCATTCAAACTAGTAGTAATTCAGCAAATGAAATTTTGTTAGAAATTAGTATGGCAGAAACAAAAAAACCTGTGACTTGAGACTATTCTGGTAGGTCTTTTGAAGCCTTTGGGCTTGAAATCTGTTGATATGGAAGAGATGGATGGACAGGACTAGGAAGAGGTGAAATAATTCCTGTATGTGTATTTTTATATATATAATAAGAAGAAATATTAAATCATTGTTCTGTATCAAGTTTAAAAGAAAGAAAGAAAGGACTAGGTTTTGCCAACGAGTCCAAAATGTGCCCATATGGGTTAATGGTGTTTTTTACTCCAAGATTAAGTACACCTAGGGCTAGTAGGGAACACTATCATGTATAATAATAGGTGTGTCTTCCATTTAAACGATCTTTAAAACCAGATGTTCCCAGACAAGTTTCTAGTTTTAGTTTGTCGGTCTTTCCCTCCCAGTATTTGACTCCCCATAATGACCTCATTCTGGGTGGTCTTTCCAGCTCAAAGTAATTATTACTAGAGAAAGAAAAAACATGCTGTGGCCATTTAAATTGCCCTGGTTTGTGGATATCTAGCTTAGCTATTATGTTAAATTATTAACTGTCTTGAGAAATTCCTGGACAATCCCACAAAAATATTTTTGTTGACTATTTTGTAGACCAAAAACACACATTTAAAACTTCATATGCTTTATTAGCTAATGGACTCTCCAATATAATATTATTGTGATCTTTTATTTTTATATATCTGGATAAAGCTCAGCTGCAATGTTTGAAATAGAAATATGTCTGAAGATTATTTAATTATTTTCAGTTACCAAGAGAAAGGAATATATGGTATTAATTTTACAGTGATTTCTAGATGAAAAGGTTGCAGTTAATATCTCCACATAATGGCATATATTAGTTGCTGTGGAGTCAGTGACCTAGTTGAAGTAAATTAGTATTGACTTGTTGAATGGGGTAGAATACTGTTTCTTTACACCATCTGAGAATAGGTCTTCCTACTTCCTAGGGAAACCAAAGTGTGAATTTAAAAACCACCACCAACAACAATATACTAAGTGCAGTTTCTCTTTTATATCCACCATACCCTCAAGTGCTATCTCCATTATGTTAAGTTGGGAATTTTTGTTAGTTTTTTTTTATTATTTTTCTTTAAGAACTACCTAGCTTTACTAGAATATATCTTAAGATGCCTCCTGAAACTGTAGCTAATTGCATTGTCAGAAGCCATGAGCAAATTTCACTTTGAGACTTGTTGCCTCTTAATAGCAGATTCCTACTTATAGAAAATTACAACGGTCTTGATAATGCTTTACTTAATTTTTGTTTCACTTACATAATTAAGTAGGAATTCTGTTTCTGTGGTATCAAAGTATTTTGGGTTTTTTTTTGTTTGTTTTGTTGTTGTTTCCAGAAAATCATCTTGCAGTAGTATCTGCTTTTTCAGTATGAAAGCTTGTATTTATATATAATCTGGAAGGGTTTTTACTCTAAAGAATAACTGTATTTTGGTCCTTGTACCTATTATGTGATTAGTTTAAATCATTCTTTTGAGAAGACTAAACTTCATCATATCTTTCAGATCCTTTGTGAAAGGGAGATATTGGACTTTCCAACACTGAAGAAGAAAAATATAAATAGTATAAAATTTAGGAGAATTTGAATTTGGATTTTGGCCACTGCTTCAAATATATGTTCTGAAAGAACAGAGGGAAATCTAATTTAGTAGATATGCTAAATTGCTTAAGTATCTTCCTTAAGCAAAGGAAAATGCTAGAACTGCTGCTAACGAAGATCTAAGTGTTTACATTATGTAGGACCATAAGCCAGCAATAAGTCAAATTGCTCACAATGTATTACAGGTTGTAACAAGTGAAACCTAGAATCTAGGTTTCTAGAAAGAGCATCATGTTTCTAACCTTATTTTCTAGGCACGATTATCAAAACTAATCGAAAGATTATTCAAAAGAACTTTGCTTTCTATAAAAACTCTAAGGCCTTTTTATTTCCTTTCAGACATATTTGTAGTGTGGAGGCAGCGTTGTTGCGTTGATGGAGAAAGTGCTTCTGAGAGTGCTCGAAGATCAGATCATGCTGTTGCAATGGATGCAACCATTTGCTCTAAATTCAGCAGAGTTATCAGAACAAATAAATACTTATTTCAAGAAAAAATGCATTAGTCTTAGAAAACAGTAGTAAGTAATTCTCTTGGAAATATATATCTAGTTGACGCATATTCAACTGCCGCCTCGGCATGCTGAGAATGTCGTAGAAATGTGACCAAAGATGCGTGTCTTCCTTCAAATAACAGTAGGCAGAAGCTAAAATTTCCGTGAAAAACAAATATATCTTTTTTGAGAACTTAAAAACATCTGCATTTGACTTTTTACAAGGACATTTCATCTTGTTTGCATATGGAACTGTTAGAGAAAAAGTAATCAAGAAAGCAAAAATAGGCTTGTTATATTTTTTGAGACTTCTGTGAGTTGTGCTTTTTATTATTATTATTTCATTGTGTCTCTTGTGCAGAGTGGGCTGGGACCTACTCAAAGTTGAACTACTGGTGCAGCCTTTACAAGGTGTCTTTGCCACAAATTTTGAACAAGATGATGATGGTCCTGGCTAGTAAAACTGCTTGAGAGTTGTTCGTTTAAGCACGTATGCTATTTTAATAAGCTTTTATTTTAGCTATTTTAATTCTGCTTTTTCTGTAACTTTCAGAGTGATTGTGTTGTTGGTGTTTTGGGATTACAGCAGCCAAAGTTTTAATGTTTTCTACTTTTTTTTGTAGTTAGATATATAGTTTCATAAAGCTCCAATGAAAAAGAGGCATTGTTAAGGCAAGATACACTTTCGAGTGAAAAAATAGCCCAATGTAATTTTATGTTCATTATTGAGAAGGAGGAAGAGGTCAGCCACACAACCTTAACTTTATTAGCTGTTCAACACCTGGAAATATTAATATATTAATATAAAATATGACACTGTGGTATTAAATATTATACATTGATATTGTGCTTTTAACTTTTCTAGGTCCTGGCATGACAAGCTTTAGAAAAATCAAATATTTCCATCTCTTTTTCAGGAAATGTGAGAGCTAAAAACAAAGGGAGGATCAGTCTCATTTATGTAGTGAGATCAGAATTTCATTTTGCATGATGCTACTGACACAGTAATTTGATGGAAGAACAAGGAATCTGCCTATGTCTGCTGAGATCCAATTACCTCTGCTGCTGTCAAAATTCACTGCCTAATTTAGTACCACCTAATTTAGTACCTCCCATAATATCACTGAGAAATATGTAGTCTTCTTTCGCTTTGCATTATTACAGACTCTGGATTACTGCAATATGTATATTGCAATACAATATACATATTGCAGTTCATCAGAGGAGATTCTGGTGGACTGAACTGTCTATGCCTTTATTTTGTCTGTCTTTTGTGAAGAAATGCTCAAATTTGACAGTTTAATGCAAATTGGGGAAGTAGTTTTGATGTATCTCTTCTTTGATTCTTTAAGAATTCTGCTATGAAGTCTACCTCTGTAACAAAAAAAAATAGCAAGATGGTTTCCGAATTCCTATCTTGAACAGTTTATTGTGGTATTTACAAAGAAGGGACCTCTCTTTTATAACCTATGATACCATGAATCAGGACTCAAACCAAAATAGACTATGGATGTCTTCACTCTTTATGTCTAAACTCAGGTCTCTTAAAATAGGTTGATTTATTTAGGAAGAGGTAATTGCTTTTCTTCTAATAATGAAGCTTCATTGGAAAGGAAGCTTGTAAATTTTTTCAAGTATCAAGATATAAGCACATTTCAAGTCAAAATTAGATGTTAAAAGTCCGATCAAAAATGTTGGTGTGGTGTTAGTGTGGTGATAGTGTGACTAAAATAAAATTTAAAGAGATTTCCCAGAAAGATTGTCTACTCCATTAAGATGGGCCCAGATGTACAGTTGATCAAAGTGAGACCCAGAGAGGGAAATTTTTGCTAATGAGAAAAGAGAAAAATAATTTTGATTCTTTGATGGAATTCTATAAAGTTTTAAGAATGAAGTGTTCAATAATAGTAACAAGTAGACAGCTCAGATGTCAAGATCCCACAGTATGTTGATGCTCGAGGGCAAACTATGAAGAAAACATGGAGAAGAATATAGCTTAAAGAAGCATGGTGCTCCTTAATTATAAGCACAGAGAAGGCAGTATGGCAGAAAAAGGTTTTCTGCACTTGAGAATATTTCCAAGTAAAATGTTCCTTCCACATTTTTCATGTAGTACAGCTAACTTACTGTAATGGTCTAGATCAGTATGTTCACTTTTTTTTTTTTTTTTTCTTCCTTTCTGTATGTAGTTCTGATGTGATACAGCCCTTGTCAATGCTAAATCACAGAATGGTTGAGGTTGGAAGGGACCTCTACAGATCATCTAGTTCAACTGTCCTACTCAAGCAGGGAAGCCTATAACAAGTTGCACAGGGCCACACCCAGGCAAGTTTTGAATATCTCCAAAGAAGACTCCACAACCTCACTAGGCAGCCTGTGTCTGCTTTTGTTTCTAAACCAGGGTGGGCACATGCAATCCCCTGCTTTGGAAACTGTCCCTGGCCTTGAGATCATTCCTCAGCCATGCCTGGGCCAAAGCTGTTCCAGAGATTGTTCCAATAATTTAGTTTAAACAAGAATAGGATATCAAAGAAAACATGCTGGATACTAATGGAATATGAGCATACGATTATTAATAATGAGCATATTAATAAAAAGTTGATTCTAAGAATACCACAAATTCTAATATTATTTCACATTTGCTGGAAATAAGATTATTCTAGAACTGGAAATACCTCAAAATGTAACTTCTTTAATGCCCCTAGTGCTAAGATAGAGCTTCATATTTCTGTGTAGTGTCCATTTTAGACACATCCCAGGGCCTTCTAATCATATTATGGCCTGAGGAATAGTTTTGTCACATTTATTTCTATAAATCTTGACCTGCTCTTAAAAATCATCTTCCAGGCCTGTTCTGAAAAGACATTAAGCATGTTCAGACATTTTGCATAGTTTGCTGTGCTCAGCATATACAGAATAGCTGACATTCTCAAGCATATCTTTCTTTGCCACTGTTTAGATTTTGCATTTTTGTGCAGGACTGAGTAGTTCTTGTACCATGTTAGGAGTCGCCTGGCAGGCCTGGCAAGCATTGTGATTTTTGCCCAGATTAACCACTCAGCTATGTTAAAACACAGAGGTGACAATTTTCCTGCTAATATTTGTGAAGGGAATGTGCTGGATCCTGAAATCACTGGAGAGTGAAAATAGATGAAACTGTTCTACATATTTCAGTAGGTTTATAGTTAAGAAAATATTGACCTGAAAATAATGCAAAATCGATGAAAATTTAATACCACTCGAAACAGTCTTGAGAACTTGCATGTGAGTTGTAAATCAATGCACTCTCAGTATACTTCACACAGTGGGCAAACTGACACACATGTAACCAGAAGTTTGAGTTTAATTCAAACTAGGACATTGTTTCTGATAATAGTTAAAAGCAAATATCTGACCCTCTTGTAAGCAGACTAGAATTATCATTATATATTGTGGTTTAGCTTATATTTTATTTTTCTTAACTGTAATTTTTTAAATAAACACTAGATGAAGCCCTGATACTTCTACACAATAGAAAGAGAACACAGCTGTATTGATTTGTATATCTAAGTGCTGATATCAGCTTACGTTCTCTCTCATTTTAAAATCTTTTAAAATCTATTTTTGACTTTTTTTCCTGGTCTTTATCGGAAGTTAAAAATGGAGTGTAAATCTTCCATAATTTACCCTCAATGTACATTTTAAATTTCCATTATGAAAATAGTAGCTTCTCTTTTTCTTCCCTTGCATTCCAACATACAAAGATAAGAAAGCCAGATAAACTAAAGATAGAGGGATAGTAGCAGAGAGCAAGACAGAACAGTGATTGTAGTCTCACAGGCAGAAAGGAAAAAGAACCAAACTGTAGATGCTGAAGGAAAGAAGTGTTGCCATTTATTCAGGAATATGGTATATGGCCATGTCTAGACCATGCTATTCCAAAGAGATCTGTTGGAAGAGACATTCTTTGTCAACCTCTCACCCGAGAAAAATCATAGCTTGCAGAAGATGAATTTCCATTAAGAGAACTTGTGCATACTTGCTTGCAAGCACTGTAGAAAGTACCAGCAATGAATACTACATAACTTAAATTTTATTGTTGACTGCAGGTTATGGCTAAATATCAAGTAGGAATTTATTTTCTTTACTATTCACTGGGTTTCTAGTACTTAAGTTTTTTATCTGGCTGTACCTGCAAGATGAACATAATGTACATCTCCTAGTTTATACTGAAGCTGTATTAGAGGACAGTAGAACAGCACAGGAATGGTAAAAGTTGCCTCAGAGTTTTCACCAACCCAAAGCAGTCACAACTTTCATGTGAACCAACTGCTCTAAATGATTATTTTTTTAATTCTTAATAAGAGCATTCGCAAAACTTTCTTGAACAACAAAATCTAGTTTGCTTATAACTGGCAAACAAAATCCACTTCTATTCCAAGAGTCTGGTACACTTGTCTACATGTATACCAAGGGATTCTCAGCTTAAGGAGGAATCTAAAAGGGTTCTTTCTCATGATAAAGCAGGTCTGGGAGCAGGTCTGGGATATTTATACCACATCTGTACAAAAGAGCCACTCCTTTAAGGAACAATTTTTTTTTTCTTTTAAAACATATCATAACTAGACTGATGCTAAAAATACTCAGCTCAGATGCAAGTGCTCTGGTTAAATATCCTCTGGACGTCAAAACTTCTATCCCAGTCAGGATTACAGAAGAGGTAACCAATGGACAATTACATTGCTCTATCACTGTATATATTCAGGTCAAAGAATGAGGCCCAAAGAGCCTTACTCTGTCTAAATAATTGATGTAGTGAAAGCACATTGGTCTAGTCTCTTCTAGCATGTGAGACGAGAATTGGCAGGAGTCCAGCCAGCTAGTCATCCCATCATAGAAGGCTATGAGGTTCGTCAGACATGACTTCCCCTTGGTGAATCTATGCTGACTGCTCCTCAACACCTTCTTCCCCTTCACATGCCTGGAGATTCTCTCTAGAATGAGCTGCTCCATCAGCTTTCCGGGGACGGAGGTGAGGCTGATGGGCCTGTAATTGCCTGGCTCCTCCCTCTTCCCCTTTTTGAAGATGGGAATGACGTTGGTCGGGCACCTCCCCTGCTCTCCAGGACCTCTCAAAGATGATGGAGAGAGGCTTAGAAATAACCTCGGCCAATTCCCTCAGCACTCTTGGGTGCATCCCATGGGAGACCATCGATATTTGAGTGGCCAGTTTGTCTAAGTGATCCCTAACCCAATCATTTTCAACCAGTGGAAGGTCTTCTTCTACCCCATTTATTTCTCTTCCACTTGAGCCCTGCAGTTCATGGGGAGTGGCCTTAGCAGTAAAGACAGAGGCAAA
>JAUBOD010000016.1:627640-642959 GCA_032353885.1 Nothura maculosa
GTAACCGCACGTGCAACTCCAATTCCTCTTGTTTATTCCCCATGCTGCATGCGTTTAGGTAGAGGCATTTGAGTGGGCAAAGCGCCTCTCCTCCTTGTCGGGACAGCTGCAGCCTGACTGTGTGGGCTTTCGGAAGTTTCCGTATTTTGCCCTTTGGCCTCTTTAGTCCTAAAGGGCCCTTCACAGGCCACAGCACTCGATTGCTGTGGATGATGTGATGGGCCATCAGCCACTATCGCATCTGCCGCCCCACGGATAACCCCCTTCCCCCGTGAATCTAGTTTAAAGCCCTCTTGATGATAACTAGCTCCTGACCCAGTACTCTCTTTCCCCTTTGAGAAAGATGGACCCCATTGGGTCCCATCATGCCTGGTGCCCCATAACTCTTCCTGTTATCAAAGAGGCCAAAGTTATGGCGATGACACCAGCCGCGGAGCCACATGTTGATGGACTGTACCCTATGATTTCTTTCTATATTTCCGACAGTGCTGGGAAGAATCGAACAGAAGATGACCTGCACACCTGTGTCCCTGATTGTCCGCCCCAACTCCCTAAAGTCTGTTTTGATTGCCTGGAGGCTATGCATTGCCGCTTCCTCCACACCCACATGTAGAAGGGGTAGTAGTCCGTTGGTCATACCAGTCTGGGAAGTAGTCTGGTGACATCTCTAATCCAGGCCCCAGGAAGGCAACAGACCTCTCTTGAGAATGGGTTGGGCCTAGCAATCAGTCCCTCTGTTCCCTGAATCTGGGAATCGCCCACAACAATAACCCTCCTATTCTGCCTCCTGTCCACGGTGACAACCTGTGCAGTTGGCCTTTCTGACTACTGTACCTTTCTTGGAGGGTAGGGACCCACTCCCTCACCCTCCACTGACTGTCTTACCTCCTTCAGGGCCTCATACATGTTTGCCAGGGCCACCCTGTAGCGTAAGATGGGAGGAAGCTTCACCTTGCCACTGGACTTTTATCCACCCATTCCTCTGCTCTTGTCACGGATGAAATGTTTGTGATGATAGTTGGTCAAAGGTAAGAGCATTCCTAGTTTTCTGGCTGGTGCAACGTTCCTGTATTGCAGAATTGATGTCTATTGTATTTGTAGTGTTAGTGGAGATGATATTTTAGGATTAGTTATTCACAGATTTTCAGCTCTTGTTTGGAATAAATGGACAATTCTATGTCATGAGAACTTCAGATTTTCCCATGAGTAGAGAGCTCTTCTGGCTGCACTTGACTTCTGTGCAGAAAACTGAACCATCTGGGGATATGATGGCTAAAGGTCTGAAGAGAGCATCTACTTGCTATAAACATTGTTTTTCCCAGAAGTTGCCAAATCAAACTGTAGTTTCCAAAATGTATTTTAAATACCTAGGAACTGTATTTACAAAAAGCATAGCTAAAACTAGTGCTATTGAAGAGAATAGTAGTGCACTGATAAAACATACAAGTGTAGAAGGCAGAAACTGTAGATCAACACAGGGTTATGAAATTAGGATTAAGGGGTTATGAAATAAGGATTAAGGGCTGGCACACTTGCATATGATCTAAGATTCAAAGTGCATTTCTTTGGGCTTGCCTCCTATAACTGAAATAGCAATGTGTACGAGTATTACCTTGAGTAATGGCTTAATCATTTAGACTTCAACTTAACAACTCAGAATGTAAAATCTCAGCAAACACAACTAATGTCATAATCTGGTTTAGTGCCAATTACAATGCCAGTAATGTTTCATTTCTAGTTCATTTTCCTGGACCTTTGGCTCTTTCAACCCCTGAGAACCCACATCTGCCATATTTGCACTAAGAAATTCTGTGTGCGTGGGAACTCAGTGTAATGGAAGTGTGGCTTAGTATATGGAAAAAGAATGCAGAATAGATCTCTAGCAGAATCATATAGGGGCAATTTTGACACTTTATATTACAAAATATGTATCATTGATTATTTTTCCAGCCCACTTCCATGGAAACACTGCAGGTCAATGGAATTGAGGTGCCACAATTCAATTCTCTGAATTAAATCGTATAAAAATCTCAAATTCATTCAGGCATTTGGATAGCAGATCCTGCAAAGTGTTTATCAAATCGGGGCCTTTTACTACATGGATTTGTTTCACCTCTGCCAGTAAAATTAACCGCTAGGTGACAGTATTGTTCCATTACAATAGACAGTAAGAAATATTTTATCAGGCGGAAAGTAGTCTCAAGGTGGAAGTATAACAAAATTAAAAATTAAGATTTCCCTTCTTGGTTCTGTCTGATTTGTCACATTTTTTTTTCTTCTGTACTCTCATTTTGAAACTCAAGTAACTTGTTGCAACAAAGCTCAGATATATAAGGTTTTTAAAATTGTATTACCTCATTTTAATCCTTCAAAGCAAGCTGGCAATAGCCTTCCTCTCATCTCAAAAGAAATTTCTCAGCAAGTTGCTCTTCAGTTTTCTGTTTGACCTGATCTTTTTTTGCCTAATTAAAAGCATCCGCATGACAAGCAGTTTTACATACGAATGTTTATTTTTTGGATAATATTCTTCCTTATATTCCTATGTTTTTCCTAGGGCATAACTGACATAAAAAGATGTATGTCACTCCCTCAAGCAAAGCAGTAAAAACAATTCTGTGCAGCTTGCAAGGAAAATGAAATGTGCAACTTACCGCATCTCCTGTCTATATTGAATTTTTTCTATGGTAAATTCTGAAACAAAATCCTAGCATTTAAATTAATCGTTGGCTTTGTTAAGCAACTAAAGTGGGAGTAAAACCTTGCTTTTGTTAGAATCATTAAATGCATATCCAAAGAAATTAAAAATAATTCATATATGCCTAACTTATCCCTCTAAAACTGGTAGTATTTTACATAATTCTAGTCCATTTGAAAATAAATATACATCCTATTTACTTTATGATAGCGGCTAGTAGAGCTGACTCTGTTATGCAGCTGGTTCTTTGCTGAGCTTCAGGATATGAGCTTTTGTTCAGCTAGTTACTGCTAGTCAATTTGTCAATGCTAGTTTTCAGCTGTACTCTATAAATCTGTCTACTGCATGCATTTTGCTCTGTGTTGCACTGCCAGTCAGTAAGGAGATGGAACTGATAAACAAAAGTGAAGCCAGTGAGAACTGGATTTTGAATATGCAGTGCTACCTAGTGCTAATGCTTTGAAGAAACAGACTGCAAGGCATCTTAATTTAGGTATATTATTGCTGTTGGGTTTTTTTTTCTCTCCAGTCTTAATCACGATTCATCGGTCAAATGAGGGTAAGATTCTTTTAGTCACAGGAGAAGTTCAGAAGATTAATGTTTGGAAAGACACTCATCTGCTACATCAACGTACCCTATAAAACCTCTAAGGAGAGTTTTCTAGTCTTTACTGATTTCTTCTAAGTCTGTATATTAAATAAGGTCTGGAGCCATAAACTGAAAAACAAGGAAGAAACAGAGATCTGGCAGCTCACTTGAGAAGTATGGGTCATCCTTGTACATTGAATGAGTCAAGGGTCTTTACAAATAATTTTATGGGATCATGCAATTAACGATTATATCTTCCTGCTTATTCACAATCAAGGACAAATTACACCTATATATCTTTTGTTCTTTGAAATGATCGAACCAGTTTAGTTGAAAAGTTCATTCTGAAGCAGAGAAATTTTAGCCCAAATCATAAATATTCGGTTTAGCTATAAATAACAAACAAGCAAACAAAAAACACTGAATTTTGGGGGCATTATAACACATGTTACTACCCCTAATCTAATGAACTTTCGAAAAAAAAGAATTTTCAGAAGAATTTCATCATTAAATGTGAAATGTTTATTTTTGTTTTTGCAATATTTATGTCTTTAACTAATAACTTCACAATTTATGTATAAATACATTTTTAAAATTTCTCACAAAAGTGAAAAGAGTTATACTGTGAAATTGGCATAGGATGCTGGTCCTATTATGTAGACAACTTTCTTATTTTGACCTTTGCAAATATTTTAATTTACAAAACTGAAATTCATATTTCTCGTCTAACTGAGATATCATAGTTGTCTGTGCTGTGATATGATATGGAGTTGGCAATGAGGAAGTATCAAGTTGCTTTGTATCACATAGTTTTTGGGGAAAGGTTTGTTTATGTACCAAGCTCTATCAAATTGCTGTACATAACCGGACACAAACACATCATTTATCTTACACTGGGTTCATTGTAATCATATACTGTAGAATAAGCAATAAGGGTTAGCCTTAAGTACATACCACCAGCGGAAAACTTTAATTAGGAGAGATTGAGGTTGAGTGGTAATTACAGAGGTAACAGTACATTCCTCTATAGTTAAAGATTGAGTCACTATTTCCAAAATAAACCATTTTTTTCTGGGATTTATTCAGAAACCTATGTGCTCACATCCTAAGGTCTTTTTTTTTTTTTTTGATAGGCAATAGTTAAATTCAGTTGTGCTAATGAAAAGAAGTATACATCCAAAAACAACAACAAACTCTCATCTTTTGGAAATTGAAAATATTCCTTTGTGTATAAAGTGTTTGAGTTCGGATAAAAAAAGGCTTTTTGAAGGAAAATCTTTCAAAAGAAGATTTGAAAGAAAATCTTTCAAATACATCAGAGTATTCAAAATCAGTCTATTCTTATGCTATCCAACATTACAAATTATGCATCTAGATCCAGATCACCTAAGCACAAATTACATTCCAGTAACTCCTACTCATAACTAGATTATAGTAACCAATGATGTGCTCTACATGATGGAGTTAGAAAATATGCTTCTAAAAGAGTAGAATGTTTCAGGATGAAAATACTGTCCTGATTCCAGCTAAATTGTTCCATTTGAAAGCTGTCTTTGTGTCTTTGTGAATATCTATTTATATATATATTTATTTTAAAAGCAGAGATAAAGAAAGAATGTTTGAAATCTTGTTTTGAACCAAAAACCAAAAGTGTTGAAATTTGGTATTTCTTTGCAATTTCTCTGCGTAGTCTACAGTTCTCTTCAAACGAGACCAAAAATCAGATAGTGCTGTGTCTTGCTTGTTTAAGAGCTTGGGACTTCATACATACTCTAGGAATCACATATGTTCAATATCTTTTACTATCTAAAGTTTCTTATCCTGCTATTATATTTTAATATTTTAACACTTCTAATTCATTTAAAAAAATGAATTAGCCTTTTTTGTATGGAAGACAAATGCCTGGAAGAACTGTCTGGGCTATGGGATAGTTACACTAATAAATACTGCCTTATATAGAAAGATTATGTTAGCTCAATTGAACAAAAGGTACAAAATCCAAAATTTGGCTTCTCAAATTGTTCTAGATATTTTTTCTCTTTTGGCTGTTAAGCTTTCTTTTTAATAACTTCTGTGGGTTCCCCAGATATCAAGTTTAGAGTAACAAAAAGTAGGAAACCTTCATTATGACCAAATTATGATTCTAATCTTGATGTTCTTCCCTCAATTTACATACTTTAAAAGCAAGGCACCTATACAGAAATTCTGAGACTAGAAAGTATGATTACAGTCATCTAGTATGAGTGACCACAAAATGGATGCCAAAGGGCTTTCCTCAAGTTCTTCCATCATCCAGCTCTATTACTCATAGCTGACAGACAGACAGCAAACCAATGTAAGTAAAATTTAATCGCATAGTGAAGTAATCGCAAGGAACTCTTATAAAGAATTCAGCAGCAGGAACTACTACTGAAACAGTGACGATTAGAGGTCATATGTGAAAAAGATCTAAACTTTAAATCAGTTTTACTGTGCATTTGGTCTCTCAAATGACAGTGCAAAACATTTTAGTATTTTTTTTTTAAAAAAAGAAGTGAATCTAAGGTGTTCTTCATAACAGAGATGAACTGCCAGTTATACCATACTGGTTCACATAGGATGGTAATGATAAGAAAGTTAAATTCTTGGTTTATGCACAGTAAAGAAGTGGGATATTTGATTTGAAAGTTTCGTAAAATTTAGCGTGAAGACTTAATGATAACTTTAACTAGTAAAGGAATTATCAGAGTTAACTATTATTCAGTTTTTATTTTATGATTTTTGGTATCAATTTAGTTTTACATCTTCAAAATTGGAGGTGTAACCCATACCTGAAAGAGCTTACCTTCTAATTTTAGGTATAGCACAATGAATGAGGGTAATGAGATGATGGAGATGAAGAGAAGAAGGCTTGCAGCGATATGTTCAGATGATGATTCAGTTTTGGCATTTAGAGATGTAATGACTCAATTTAAAATTGGTAGAGTGTTTATTGTTGAGTCATGCACATTAGTGCAAGAAGGGAGTGCTAGCAAATATTTGAATGAAAAATGAAGAGATTTTGAAAACCAGAAGATGAAATGAGCTGATGCACAGGGAGCGCCAGTGAAGGCATAGAGAGGCTGTGAGAGAAATGTGCGATTAAGACAATGGAATAACTATCAGCATGAGGGACTGACAAGACACTGAAATAGATGGATTTTTGTATTTATCATTAATCCAGAAGGGCTTAAACCTGTAAAATGCAAAGCATTCTCAGGTAATCTACCACTGTAGTTGGACACATATTTTAGTATTAAGCCTGTGACAGGTTCCACTAAAGAAAATTGCTCATATGATTCTAGTTAACCACTCAGAAAAGATTTGCCATATTATGCCAGAATGCTCAGGATTAAACTCTAAAGATGAAAAATATTCATTCTACGCTAAAGAGCTCATTTTCTAATCTGAAGTGTTTTTGTATTTTCCACTGAAATTCTACTGGAATGTATATTCGCCATTATAGATTTCTATATATTGAGTAGGCACTAGACGTAGCTGGTAACAAGCCGAGCATTGTTCTAAACTGGCATTTTGAGAAACTGCTGTCAGGCCATCCTGAATGGACTAGTCAAATGTAGGTCACACTGCTTTTGTAATTATAGACTATTTAGCCTTTTTTTCTTTAAAGCAAATATTAACTTCTGGATTTTCATTTAGCTTCTAAATAGGTTTTATGTTTCCTTTACTCTGGTTTTGCCTTCCTTTCCTCTTTTATCTTACTGCATTTAATATTTTCCGTGACTGTAACTGTACTGTAAATTTACACATGAATGGCAAATACATGAAGTATATTCAATATGATATTAACTGATTGTGTATAGCATTGCATGTGTGTGCATGATCTCTCTGAACTGCTCAGGTTTCTGCATTAGAAATGGAAATTAGAATAAGAATGCTACTGCTTACTTGTCAGGTCTTCTAAATTTGCTTTTGACTCTGAGGCAATTAAAAGTTGCCTCCAAGATATATGGATATTCTAAGTCTGCCGTAAGTTCCATTTGAGAACACTGTAGACATGCACATACTGGCTAATGAAGGAAAGATTGCTTTAGTAAAAGCGTTCAGAAATTTTCCAAGGGACGTGGAAAGGATATTAATGGCCAAAGCCCCTCCAGAAAAGCTTGGCATGAGTCAGATCTCATTTGTTAGGGTGTGCACTCCAGAACAGTAACCTCACTATCCTGGGAGGAAAGGTGCAGCCTATTTTCTGATCCAGGCTCAGACAGCTCTGTACTGGAATAGGCACTGAGGATATAAGTCAGCCCCTCACCCAGCTTTGAAATGCTGCAAAAAAAAAGGAAGGAGAAGAGTCCTTGGTTCCCTAAAGTAGAGTTCCTAGCCTTTACCAATAAAAGGAAGGAACTTTTCTTTTTATGTAAGATTATATCGATTTACTTGCATTTTTGTATGTATGTGTCTAAAATCCATCAATAATAATAATAAAAAATGATTTGTGATTTGAAAGGCATCATCCTTGGTAAGAGTCAAAAAGTCAGTTAGCAAGATTGTGGTTGTACTGAACAATCTATGGGAAAATAAAGTGGATCCAATTACCAGTTAAGGTTAAGAATCTAAATGCCTAAAAGGCTTTTGTGAAGGAGAGAATCACAGATCAGAATCCTTTTGTATTTCCCATTTATTCAGCACAACCCTCAATGTGTGGCTAGAAAATGAACCTCAGTCAACATTATCTGAAATATCAGAGCCCAGTCAAAGACCATAAAAATGGCGTTCTCACAGGCAATGTACTATAAGTGATATTATTTTAGAGAGGCTGATCTCTTTAACAAAACAAAGTAAAACAGAAAACTTTCAGAAAACAAATCCATACTGCTGCATTTGTTGCTTCTGTCTAATGAGCACAAGAGATGAATGCACAGTAAAGCTGGCAGGAACACTTTGAAGGCTCTAATCAGCTAAAATTTTGGAGGAAATTCAGGCACCAGGGAGGCATGTAAAGAGGAGTTTCATGATCTAGCCTCTCATAATGGCATGCAAGAACTAACTAACTGTAACAAAAATACCTTTTTTTGTGCTGAAAAAAATGAAATGTGCTGAAGGGACAGTTGTATGAGGGATTTTTTTACAATATGAAACCTGAAGGTCATCCAAAAACATCTCACATGCTATAAAAATCAATAGTCTTAACTTGGTCTGAGTTACTGGATGGCTTCTGCCAGCTCTATTATCTCAGTAAGCGTTGACAATTATAGGACAAAAGACAATTATAGGACAAAAGTCTGTCAGATTTTATTCTGCAGCTTATGGCTAGGGTTTCAGATAACTGAGTTGTGGAAGCTTTGCAAGACTGCTTCACCTGCTCTGGTTATACCATTTTTCTCAACTTGATGGGTCAATATAGAAAACTGTAGCTAGCCAGTTTTACAGGTGTGAAAAGGGATGAGGAAGATCATCAAGGTAACTGTGAGCCTATAAATTTTATCACACATAAATAGTAGATTGTAATCTTTCAGTAAAAGTAAAAATTGAAGTAAAAAGATCATAAGACTAATGAAGCAGATTTCTTTTGGCTTCCCTGTGTGTAAGAAGAATATAATTTACCTAAAATCTGTTAGAGACTAGATTTTTCCACATTTTTATAAACAGCTCTTAACTGTGTTGATTATTCTTCCTACTGATTTGACAAACCTTAGTAAACCTTTATGGAGGAATTAGAAATCTTATCTATACTGTGAAAAAAATAAAACAAAAAAAAATCAGAAGCATTTATTTTCAATTGCAACTTTTTTTTCCATCCTATTTCTATATGAATGCATCATTTTATTTGCACATCAACCAACATAACATACTTAGGACACAATCTTAGGTCCTAATTTTAATTTATTTGAAGACATTAGATTTAAATAGGCCTTCCAAATAAGTATTGTAAAATGACAGCACAGCTTCTTCATGTTGACAGAGCTTTGAAAATGGTACTGGTATTTGCAAGAAGGTGCTCAGTTCTTCATAAAATATTATATGGGCAGTGAATATGATATGATGGAACTGATAGATTGTTTACTGTGTCTCTCTTCTTGACTCTGCTTCCAGTGCCTAATGTTGCAGTTGTCTTGTCCAAGATCCCTTTTATGTCTGGTGGATTCTACTGGGACTTGGAGACATTTTGGCCTGGGCAATGAGGAGGTTAGGCAAAACTGGAGAAAATGAGAAGCTCAGGCTGTCTGAAGAGCTCAGAAGAGGCCTGAGGGAGGGCATTTTAGTGTGTTTCTTCATTTACGTGACTATGAAAGAAATAGTACTTCCCATATAAATTTTGTTACACCTTCCGTTGTGCAGCACAGGAAAAAGTCCTCTAGCTTCCTCCTAAAGACTCACTCCAGCTGTGCCTTGGAGCTAACGTTAGTGATCCAGTGATATTAAACTGGTAGAAAAAAGGGACACATCTATTTGTATGTTTTCATAAAGCTAGTCTGTGTGTAAAATGGTTCCCATATTATTGTATCCATGTTCTCTGTCTTGCTTCTGGCTTTTCAGTACTTTAATAGAGGATCAGTACTTTAATAGAGGACCAAGAATATCATTGAAATTCCCTGTTTTTTCTTCTTTAACCATTCTTTTGCTTTGAATTATTCCTTGTAGATGCATCTCTACAAGCATTGAATTTGCAGTCTCTACAAGCCTTTGTTTGCACATCTGTTGTTTACAAAGAACACATAAAGAAGTATAAAGAATACAAGTAGTGGTATTTAGTGAATATAGCAAAATAGGAAGTGCCACAAATAACAATCTGTCTTCACACCAACATGGAGTTTACTGCAAAACCAGTTGTAAAGAGCTTTAGTTTTACTAAAACAATACCATAGCAAAGAAAAATTTCAAATTTAGTGGCCACTGTAGATTGTACTTAGGCATACAAGCATGCACAAGGCATCATCAAGCACAAGAAGAAGACATGTGAATGTTTGGTTCACTACTGTGAACAGAGCAGAAGGCAGACTTCAAAGACCTCATGCACGATGTTGAAATTGGTTCCCTGCAGGCTTTCCTAAAAGTGATTCATCCAGAAATGGAATAAAAAAATGTTTCATGTACACACAGCAGGAATTGGCTGCCCTTTCTTCACCATATGACAGGAAAATAAAGTTTGGAAGAGGTTGAGTAACAGTATCTATAACTTCTAGATGGGGCCTATAGTCTCTTTACCTAAGAAAATATACCTTGCTATGAGAAACTTTTCAGGCCTCCCTGGCACAGAAGTGCTGGCCTACTTGCCTAGCTTGTCAAATGAGGTCAGGTGGAGTAGGGGCAGGAGAACAATCTGAATTCAACACTAAGAAAAGAATAATAATTGTGCATTGACATTTAATTGCCTAATTGTATTCGAGGATAGAGGACGTTATAATTTTTCCTAGTACTGATTTGTTCACTGTTCATGGGCTTTTGAGTTGCTATCCAACTGCTTCCATTTAGACCTCTAATTACATGTCTTAATTTTCACAGCTCTCAATTAGGCAAGAGTCCACAGCAGCTCATGTTTTGGTCAATGTGAGCTGCAGGGTGCTGAGCCCGTATAAAGAGTTTCATTCAGGTTCCTAAAAGAGATTTGAACTCATGAAAATCTTCTGCTAGAATATTTTCTTTTTAGTTCTCTCCTTCTTTCTGAGACAATTTGTCTGATTGGACTTTGCCAGTAGAAAACCTGCTCATATGGAGTAGGGAGGAAGTAATAATCACAAGGATCTAACATGAGGCTTGCTTAATTATTTTAGACTTCAGAGCTCTTCAGATGAAAGATACAGCAGTTTATTTGTTGACAACATGATTATTTTCTGTTATCTAGTGGAAATTTTGTATGTTGATATGATTTGGGTAAATGTAAGTAATATGCAGATAACACAGCATGTTTGCAACCTGTGAAACAGATTTGTTATAGATGATCCTAGCTTCGTCAGGCTGGGTCCTTTTTATTGCTTGTTGTTTTACTTGCTTTAATTACTTGGAGCTTTGTAATGTGACATTTTTACCTAGGATCCCATCTCTCTTTGAAGAAGTCCTTATCAGAAGTCCTTGTCAGAGTAAAAGCTCTGACAATTACACCTATATGACTGAGTGTTACCCTAGTTTTCTTTGCCTGTCCTTGCCATCAGTTTCTGTTTTTCTAGGTGACTCCAAAAGACCTAGCTAGACTTGTATTTTACTACTTACAGAGTTATTGCATTAGGCCATTTTTATTTCAAATATTTTCTTATAGCAAGACAAGCATTCAAGAAAATACCTTCCTCAAAATAGTCGTAAGGACTAAAGTGACCATATCACAATCTTGGTGAAAGCGCTCTCAGGACATGGATTTGCCAGTTCTAGAAAAGCTTATCTTAGCTTTTTATATACTATCTTGGTGTTACATGGAGCATTCACTGTACACCATTACAATGCACCCTTGTATGCAGTTATAAATATGGTTTTGCAGTAAACCATATATGCAGTACCCTCGTGTAGACCAGGGTTTTTTTTTCAGCCAGAAGACATAGTATGTTATTTTCATAATAAGATGTTATTCTCATCTTATTATTTCAATTACCCAAAGCTTCAAAATCCCTTATTCCCTAGAGATAGGTCTGATTGTTGCTCAAGATTCTTTTAGTCCTATATTAAAAAGATTTAATATTGTAATAAATATTTCCTGGGGGAAACTCCTTTTGATTTGCGTGCTTTAGTAAAAACATCAGAGTTTGGGTTGCAACCACATAATCTGCCTTATACAATTTTTATTCAATAGGGATTTTTTTCAGGTATGTTTTCATGTTCAAATGCTTGACTTTGTGGCTTGCCTCTTAAGAAAATCAATGAGTGGAAATTCCTTGTTATTTAGGCACTAACAAGTGACTGTCCTCTTCACTTGTGTGAATTTCCACATTCCTTTATAAATCCCCTGCTGACATAGCTGGCTTTCTGGTAGCGAGCAGAAACCTAAAGTCCCTCCCAGGATTTTATTGGCCTATAATTTATGATGAATCACTCTGCATTAAGCCCCATATTTTCCAGCCTTTTGGGCATATGGTGTGGCACAATCAAGTACCAACAATATTATGATTCTTCTATGATTAAAGATCTGGCAAGAGGTTTGGGATTCTTGAGAGTTTGCTTATAAGTTAGATAGTGCCCTAGGAGCATATCATGCTTTACAGTCATGTTAGTGGCTAAAGATGTGGTGAAATATTGGAAGTCTGCTAGGTATGAATATAGCAAAAAAAGTTGCATATAAAGTTCAGTAATGAGTTTGCAGAACATAAAATCATCAGGAGTGGGAGCTGTGTAAGACTAAAAAAGAAATGTTTTCTTGATAAGGCAGATTATACTGCTATTGCAGATGAAATCTGTGGAAAAATATGTTAACCTTTTTTCGTTTTTCTTTTTTTTTCTTTTACCATATAGTCCTCTAGAAAATGAGGTAAAGTTGTCCAGTATTCACTTTCCTAGTGAAAACCTCAAATCACAAGACATATTTGAAATGCTTAGAAAGAGCTCTACAAGATTCACCTGTCCTATCAGGAAATATATAAATAACTCCTCTATTTAAAATAGTGCCCAATTTCTTTCATAGAGGAAAAAATAAGGCGGCTATTTTCTGAGGACAAGTTATTCGGGTCAGTCAAGTGTAGGGAAAACAAAGAATTTTGTTACCTGTATTCTGCTTTGACAAAAGCACACTAACTCATAGTGTACATGGACACTAAATTAATGTTTTAAAATATTATCTATAGAGTTAAATATATTCTATTTAGCAAATAAAAAACTACTTGTCCTCCAAGCATCTGACCACTACAGATAAAAACAACAGCAGCAGTATTCAAGTCACTGGTGTGCCTTCACCTGTTTCCACAGTTGTGAATCTGTCTCCAGGAAAAGAATGCCAGTACAGTACAGCAGTACCAGGAATTGCGAGCTTGCCTCCTTCCCACATTAATTTTGTACTACGTGGAAGAAAATATCTCCCATGAAAGTTATGAGCAATTGTATCTCTTTTCCCATGAAAATGTGTTTTCATTTTTACATTTTTTTAAAAGTAGATTAAAAACTACTCGAAGGATGAGAATTTTCCACCACTCACATTCAAATAACCACTTCAAGACAGAGTATATCACCCTAGGGTTTTGTCCTCTTGCATCATAAGGCCAGTTTTCAGTAGCCAGGTCTGAGTCAGGGTGAAAATCTTTACTTTATCTGCACAGGGAGATTTGCAAACATTTTATTTAGCTTTGTCAGTATACTCTTGGAGGAGCTGCAGTGCTTAGCCATGACCTTTCTCTGTGTTTTGAATTTATAATGAAACCTGAGGCATTACAAGTTTAGTGTGGCTTAGGGGATTTCACTACGCTTACATATTAGTCTGTCCCAATGGCAGTAGTAATTACAAAATGCAATAGTGATTCATAGTTTCTCATTTACACCCATGCTTGCGTCATGTACCATGCTACATATTTCCTTTCTTTTCAAGTATGTTTTTTGGGACTGGTTTATTGTTGACTGGGAAGTGGAGCTGTTTGCAGTGCATTCCTAAGGAAACATCCTGTACAGGAAGAGAGATTTATTTTATTTTACATACAGCTGCCAATATACTTTAATGTGGATGATCTCCTTAGGCTTTTTTCCTTCCCTCCTAAACCTAAATTAGAGTTAAGAGCAGCTTCTAAGCCAGGACTACTTGAAGGTCACTTGAGGCTCACAGAAATGACTGCAAGCATAGACAATTTTGAGACCTCTTCCTGATCTTTATTCAACTGAGAGGTAATTATGTATTTTTAAAGAAGGAAAATTCAATTTCCAGAGATTCCACAGACAGGAAAGTGACAAACAAGCAAACACATTGCTTACAAATGTGTGCTAATGATCCCAGTCTTGCTACTTTATTGCTCATCTTCCAAAGAGGAATTTGCTTTAAAGTTGTTTTCTGCTCTCAGCCATTATGGGTCTTTCATGTCACGATGTGATATTCTCTTCAGTCATGAGAGAGCAGTTAAATGAGGCTCATTATTCTATCTTAAAAGCAAATGCTGTGAAAAAGGAGAAGTATGTACTTACTAAAGCTGTACCTGCTGTACCTGACTGATCTTTCAGCCATAACTGGAAAATCTTTTGCTGTTGCATACTGCCTGTCTAGTCCTAGTGCTGTAGTGAGGAGCCCTGATTCCTCAGGATTACAGTAAAGACATTTAAAATAGCAACAGTGCAAACAGCCCAGAGTTGCCCAAATGCAGATGCTGATGGTGAGAGAGGGAACTGGAATTCAAAAAAATTGCCTGGGCATATTGGGTCTTGTACTCTGTGCTGAAACAAAGAATGAGGATGCCTTAATGATGAGGTTTTTTTGATGGCTTGAATAAGTGTCTGGTGGCAATTAGAGTGGACACCTTAGAAAATTTAATCACACAGTTTAATCAGCTGCTAATCTCTCGTGTTGGATCTGAGCTGGTTATCTGAAGAAGATGTATTACAAGAAGCACTTTTAACCAGTGCTTATACTTCTGAGTCTTCTTTTATGCCTACAATCCATACACTATGATTTTCAGCTAACTGAAGGTCCTGAAATGAAAAGATGCTATTTAAAGTAGGAATGTTGCATCCAGTTTAAGTCGAATGGGACTTCTGTTTAATCATTACTGAGCTGAGAAAATGCAACAGTATTTTGTGTCCAGATCTACTCAGACAAATCTGCATGTTTTCTAGATATTTTTGCAGATTTGTGATTCTTTTAGCAGTCTGTTACATTTTCCATGCAGAAAAGCAAACAAAAAAATCAGTCTTCTGAAAACAGTCTTTAGAATTCTGTGCTTTAGGAAACACAGAGGTAAGGGAGTTTGAATGTCTGGGCCCCCCAGTATAAGAAGGACGTGGAGCTTCTAGAGAGGGTCCAGCGGAGGGCAACAAAGATGATTAATCGACTGGAGCATCTCTCGTACGAGGAGAGACTGCATGAGTTGGGCCTGTTCAGCTTAGAGAAGAGAAGACTAAGAGGGGATCTTATTAACATGTATAAATACATGAAGGGGGACTGT
>JAUBOD010000016.1:643059-663878 GCA_032353885.1 Nothura maculosa
CGCCTGGATGCCGCCCTGTGCCACCTGCTCTAGGTGTGCCCGCTGGAGCAGGAAGGTTGGACCAGATGATCTCTAGACGTCCCTTCCAACCTTATAGATTCTGTGATTCTGTGATTTCCAGGTTATCTTACAGGGATTTTAAAGAAGCACTTTCATAGCTTTTCCAAACTCCTACCACACTACTTTTAATTAGGGATGATTATTCCACCATCTTTCTCTCATAATACTTTTTCATCTGCCAAAATATGGTCAGTAATAATAGCCCCTTTGATTTGGTTCAAAATGAAAAAAACTAAGATTATTATTACATAATGGGTTATGTTTCCTCTGTATTGTTACAGAAGTCACTATAGATGAGATGGAGACCACAGCTATTATCCTTCCCTGCAAACTTTCAGGAAAATCCTTGAAGAAAAATTTGTTCACAAGTCTAAAGGGAAGGTTTTGCTCTAAATCACTGGGAAATGTCCCACCAAATTTTGTCTCCTCTCTCTCTTGTCCTTTTATCTTTAAAGTATTGGTTTGAAACTGAGCTAGAGTATTCAGCTGATTTCAGATTCTAAGCTATGCATTTAAGGTATATATTTTGCTGCTGGTTAAAAAATGTTTTGGGTCCACTTTTATTAGCTTCATAATAGTAAATCAGGCTGCATCCCAGTGAATCACCAATTGCCCTAAATAGTGTTTTCCAGTCCCTATTGGACCAATGAACAAGAGCAAGGTAGAGCTATAGTGTTGCTCTGTGGTAGGTTTCAGCTGAACTAAAACTGCCAGCTCATTCTCCAAAGGACAAGAAGGTGCTAATTAATTTCCTTTGTCTGGAATGTAGAAGTGTCATGAATGAGAGAAATAGTGTGCTGTAACTGATTACAAATCTCTTGATCTATACACTCTCTGTAAAGTATGTGTACAATGAAAGACCACAGTTAAAGCAGGAGAGTTGGTTGTAACTTGGCAGGTATATGCTGGTTTTTTTTTTCCTTTTTTTTTTTTTTTTTTCCTTTCTTTCTTTTTTAATTGCAGGAGCTCAATTGAGTTAGTATAAGACAATTGTAAAGCTCCATTAATGTGCAAGCCAAAACATGTGTGGCTATGCTAACTGGCCTTCCTAAAGTGTGAATTTCCTTTAGGCTATACACGCCCTGTGAGCAGAACTTCTGCTGTTATCTGCACCTTAGGGGTGTCTTTTCATAGTCATCTAGCATGAATGACCTTGTGAAATAAAACTAAACTCATGCATATCCCTTCCCTAAAAAGGTGTTCTGAGAGCTCCAGATACTAGAAATTCTAGTATACTCCTCTTGGGCTGAAATTCTAGTGTACTCCTCTTGGGCTGAAAAAAACAACATCTAGTTGTTTGCATCTTAATGATGTGCTATGTGCACCTTAATGCTCCAATGAAGTCTGGGTGTCATTTTGTGTGAAAGTTTGAAAGCAGGTACAAATAAATGTAGAGGCTTGTTGATTATGTGATTTCATGTGTTCTCTCTCATGAGAGATCATCACAGCCACCAATATGCTTCTGCAGCATTCCTCCCCATGAGATCTCCACTGAAAACATCCATGTCTTCAGCACATGTGAGAAGAACAAAGTAAAGCCCAGGACTAAATACACTCTGCTCCATATGTCATGCCTGTCTTCAGTGTTGTGCAGCAACAGAGTCTCAAGCTAAAGGACACAATATATCATAAGCTGTAACCACCTCAGGACTTCTTACAACCTAAGCTTTTTCTGCTGAGATGGTAAAGCAAGACGTAAGCCTTAGAAGGCTTTGATAATGTTCTTTTTCAGTTTGGTTAGCACTAACTGGGTATACTAAACTAAGGAAATTTGACATTTTGCGGAGTAGAGTTAGTAATTCTTTAATCTCTGGACTGTATTTCTTCCAAACTTCTCAAAGCTTTAAAGTCACAGAGGAAGATAAAATAAAAATCATCTGAGTTAGTTGAGTGCAGTTTATCCTGACATAACATATAAGACAAAGCAAAGAAGCTAAATCATGTATTCAAACTGCAGAAATTAAATAATTTAGCAATTTATAATAATCCTCTCTAACCACTAAATTACATCTACTAATTATGTAATTCAAATCTTTCCACACTTTTCCATGAAATAATATCTCTAATAGGTTTGTCAAGGATGACATAGTTTTTCTTTATTATTTAATAAAGGTCATATAAAGCCTTATAAATACTACTGTTTTTCTTGAAATCAAAATATATCAAATAAATAAAATGGCAATATTTGGGCATACATTGGCAATACATTCAGATATGTGCGAATTAGTTACAGTAACCTGAATGCAAGTATAAGACCAATATAAATTGTCTTTCTTTATAATCTTTGAGGGTTTCTGCCAGTGGGAATTGAAAAAGTATTGCCTAGTTGACAATACCAGAAATTGGATTGCTCAAGTTCAAATATGCCTGCCATTCACCTTTCTTAAAGTCCCAGATGACTTGTAGCCCACAGGAAAATGTTACTGATATTCTAGGTTATAAAGGAGAAAATGGGGAAAAGCATAATAGTAAGCTTCAGCATCTTAGCTTCTTCTAAAAGTGGAATATTTTTATTATAAATTTATTTATTGCATGTTGTATAAGGCAAAATCTTGGGTTTTTTTGTGTGTGTGTGTCAACAGTAATTTATCATATTTATCTTTCCATCTATTATGCCTGTAAGCTAACTTAAATTCTACTTTGTTTTTCAGAGAGTTATAATATATGTTTGTATTGAAAATTAAGGAGTAATTCAAATGAGGAGGGGGCTTTCTCTTTTCTCCAAACATCAACCAAATATGAATGAAATGCTTCAAAAATGCATTTAAACATCAAGTGCCCTATTTTTGAGTTGTCTGGTCAATTACCCTCTTCCAGTAATATGAAAGACTGTTTTTTGAATGTTAATTCCCATTTTAACTTGTGGCTGGAATGAGGGCCTTCAAGCAAAACTCTCAAAATATCCCAGATGACTTGCTCTTGAATATCTTTGCCTTGATGAGCAGTAGAAGATAATGTCATCCCAACCTCTCCTGTGACTCCTTGTCTCTGTGAGATCCACAAATTGGCTTGACTCCCATTAATTTGTATCAGCATGGATAGACCTCATGACTACTTTTTAAACTCTCAAAGGAAAAGGTCCTGCCATTCACATAAACATCCAAACTTCAAACACTGTTGTACCTAACCTTTTAATGTTGTGAGTTTCAACCACTTAATATCACAGAAGTCTCCTCTTGTCTTCTCTTTTTCAGTTGGAAGTGGAGAGGGAACTTCAGCTATGCACACACTTCCCCAGAAATCAGTGGAAATCTTCAGAGAAATGGTTGCTGCTGGACTTGGTGAGCTGGTGTATACATAGTTTTTCTCTGTCCTGCCACAGGGTACTGCTGCAATGCACCATGATGAGACATGGGACCGTGCCTTGTCTTGGTAATTTTGATGAGCAGCATATTGACTTCGTCTGCTTTGATAGTAATCTGCTGACTGTGCAGGATGTGGGCTCGTGTTCTTAGTGCTGTCACAGCGCTATTATGATGAATTAAAATAAAATAATTGCAGTTATTACTGCCTCCATCTGTCTACCTCACTCCACTGATGAACATTGCTTTTTCTGAAGCAGGTATGTCCAAGCACAATTTGCCAGACTGAAGATGTGGCACATGATTCACAAATCAATCAGATGTCCATGCCTCAGGGACTGCCATCCCTATCAGAGGGACAGGGCAGACGGGCTGTGGCTAGGAGAGGTTCTGACATTTGCTTTTATTTGTCGACTACTGTGACAAACTCCTTAAGATGTCATGGCAGATGTTTGCTTCAGAGTAGGAAAAATTAATGTTGTCTTTGGTAAATTGAATGTTTTGAAGTTCTGACCAGTAAAATGCCTCTAATTGACTGGTAAGATAGGGTTTAAATATTTTATTTTAATTGCTTTTCTTTTCTGTTTTTTTTCACTGCACAAGAAAAAAATCTTATCATAGCTGAGATTCTGCAATATCACAAGCACTCATAAGATATCTTTCCTAAATACAATCTATATCTCTCTACAGTCTCTAATAAGAATATGTATCTTTGATGAATTACGATTTATTTTTCTTTACCCATTAGAGTCAGGAATGGAACAATAAAAGATTGTAATTGTTCTTGATATCTATTTTTTAAATCTTTCCTATGGTAGTGATATCCCAAGGACTTTGTCAAGTTAGTGGATATAAAAAGCAAGCAGTAAACTGGGTTGATGATACCTGTTGCTGTGATAAGCAGTCTTCCATTTCTTGGTACAGAACAAAGTATGAGCCATCAAAACAAATTCATTGCAAAACAAACCCCATTGAAATAGTATTATCAGGGTTCAGGGGAAAGTTTTTTGTATAAAGCAAACAGTCATTATTTCCTTGAATTCAGATTTAGCTTTAAAAGCAGAAGTTATGTCACAACTATTGACTCATTGCAGACTTTTGACTACACTTAGGCTGGTTCACATGTGATTCCAGTCCGCACAGTTTGTTTTTTTTTTTGTTTGTTTGTCTAGTTTTTTGCGGGGAGGGGCTCTTTGGTTGGTTGGTTGGTTTTAAATGAGCAAATACAAGAAATATAGAAAGAAAATGTAACACAATTGCATTGAGGAGGCAGTTGCTGCTAATATTATTAGTAACCACAAAATAATTTGTTGACATCACAGTAATGTGCAGGTGCACTAAACACCTCACTACTCCCTATAAGATACAGCTGCCTAAGAAAATCTGAGTGTCCTTGAGAATGGACAAAAAGACATTCTTAAGAAAAGCATAATATAATAAGAACCAGCATATATTTTTTTAGTCTTCTAAGCTGTGTCAATTCAAATTATAGGGAATTAATTCAATACTTTTTCTATCCAGTGAGTTGGACTGTGTGGAAGAGTACATCCAAATTTTCACTGAAGTAGGAAGAATTTGATAATTTGGCACCAGTGGCCAAACCCAACCATTCTACCAACTAAGCAAATTCTTCTGCAATTGACGATGGATCCTCTATGTAGTACCTGTATCACAACTAGAGTATTTTGTGCATACCCTTTACAGTCAAATTCTACTTGCCCATTAATTTCAGAATTTGCAGATTTATGCATGTGATGAACATGTCTTAAGGACAAAAAAAATAGTTTGAATTTGTTTATATCAAATAAAGCTTTAGTCATGCAATGGCTGCTTATGCAATGCCTGTTGCTCTTATTTCCCACTGTGGTGAGAATCATATATTCCTTAATATGAGGCAGGCTTGTTGAAACTGGGAAGCACTAGATCAACTGGATATGTCCAAGCTGACAGAAAAGCATAGACAGAATTTCTTAGACAAGACTAAAGGAGAGAGCAACTTGATACTGCTGGAATTATTTTGGTCTCTTTCAAGCCATTCTCCTCTCGTAAAGCAAAGCATCAACTCTCAATTACACACAGTAGTCATCCTCTCTGGGCGTACTTCCATATTCTTTGCATTACCAGTATGTATTTACGGTGTAGATGTACCTGTGCTGTGGTGGTAGAAAGCAGGATGCTACTGCAGAAACAATCCCCGCTAATTCCAGGCTGCCCTGGAACAACAGGAGATGCTGAAAGGAGCCAAAGGGATTGCAAGTGAATTACATATGGGAAGTTTCAGGTCATAGCCTGAATACTGTGAAGCAAACCTAACAAGTAAAAATAAACTTCTGGACACCATTTTGCCATAGCATTTTGTTAGTTAGCAAAACTGTCACACATACTATAAAAAAGAATGAACAAAATCATATTACTATTCATGAACTAATAATAGCTGCAAAAACAAGACTTCCTTTGTTTTTCCTCCATTCTTTAGTATCTTCTATGTATGTCACAGAATCATAGAACCACAAAATGGTTAAGGTTGGAAAGGACCTCTAGAGATGATCTTACCAGCAAGTATCAAGGACAACCAGAAGTCTTTTCATGAATAGTTCTGACAAGTGATATCTTAAACTTTACAGAAAATGAACCCAAATATGTTTTTAAATTTAAATATATTCCAGCAGCTGAGAAAACCAAAGATGACTGTTACGGGCCATCTCACATATGTCTATCACATAGGTTTGTTCCCCCTATTGGATGAGAGCATGCTGAGTATGCAAGTGCTTTGCTCATTCTAGTGCTTAGTCTGTTGAGTTACTATTGCTGTGAAAAGAAGATTTAGCTATCCTACAGAGGTATCATAAGCATTAAACTCTGAATACTCATAAATAAGAAAGTTATGGTAGAAGCATACTTTATTTATTTGTTGACGTTACTCATTGACTTTGAAAATCCCCTACTCATCTAAGTAATCAGTGAAATTATACTGAAATAGTATCTCAGGGAAATACTGAAACTGATGTGCTGCTCTGATGGAGCAGAGAGATGGAGAAAGCCTACTAGCAACAGTAGCTAGTAGGCTTTCTCCATTATTACATAGGGGGAGCAGGTAGCTAGAAAGTAGTAATTTTGCCTTTGACAAGTCTCCAATATATTTTTTTCCTTCTGATTTGGCCTTAAAGGTCCTGGAGGGAAAGCTTGATTAATGTGTGTGTGTGTTAAAAATCCACTCAGTAAATACTTTAACATTACACAGTGAGATAATTTGTTGATTTGTTTTATTTGGATTATACTAAGTTTTCATCCCAGAAAACTTAGTTTTACAGAAAATACTTAAACTGTGATCTTATCATACAGTGAAGTATGCATCTGTAAGTAATTCAGTATCATCTCAAAGTGCCACATGCAGTATTTCCATGTACAGTTAATGTTCTAAGTTGAGTTGCCTGGCATAGATACTAGTTTCTTGTGTTACTATTTGTGCATTTGATATTGCCAAGTTTGTGAACAAAAAGTTGATCGTATTGTGTATGTGATTAAGTTTCTTGATACCTGCTGCAAATTACATTATCAAGACTGTCTTTATATTATAGATTTCCAAACTCCATAGAGCCTGTATAGTTCCTTGCTTGAGGAAATATAGCTATTTTGGAGATGGAACAGGTCAATGTATTTACTAAAATGAGTGTTTGAATTGAAAATTTTTTTTGCAAAAATATGAAAATGAAGTTGATTTCCATTTATCAATTGATACGTGACATCCTCCAGTGGCTGACTGAATGAGTTAGAGGACTGCTTTGTGCTAGCTGTTCTTGAAACTTTCTTATTTTCCCTTTCTTGAGAAACAGAATGCAAGAACTTCTTTTTAGGATAATTCAGTTACTCTATAAAGACTGGGGAAGTTGAACACTTTTTGTTCCCTTTAAGATATTGTTCATTTTATTTTTCATTTTTTTATTGTTTGTCTGAGAATCTTCACCTAGATTAAAATATTTCAAAGGGCAAATCTGATATTTCATATGCATTGTTTCTTGAGGCATTGTCAGAATACATTCAAGAATGAAAAAATGCATTTATTTTCTAAAAAAAGTCAGATTATCAATAGAACGTTACATCTTTAGTTGAAGATAGTTCAGTTGAAAACACTCTCTGATTTTTGAGTGAAAATTTTAATATTTGAAAATATGCAGTATTAGTTTTATTTCCTTTTTTTTTTTGCTTATTATTTTCAGGATACATTGACTTTTATTAGGGTTGTCTATTGTCCTCTGAGTATTCTCTGATTTTACATAGCTTCTCTCTCAGAGGGAATTTTTCAACTATTATCATAAATTATAGTATTTTGACATTATTTTAGTTCAAAAAAGTAGCTAGTGCATTTGTAACCTTTACAGTTAAGGTACGCATGTGGTCAGAGCCCCAGATAAGAACTTTCCTCTGATCTCAGTCTATTTTGATGTAATACTTTTATCTCAGTTCAAGCAAATTAGGTGGGTGCTATCTTTTAGATTTTTATAATCTTTTCATTCTAATTCTCTCACACCAAGTGTCTTTTAGTGAAACTGACACTGACATTTACACAGAATATTCAGTGCAAACAAAGTAATCTCTGGGAAATAATCCAAAGGCCTGATTTTCTGCTTTTCAGGGCTGTAAGTCAGGAGCAGTGTCACTGAAGTGCAGAAAGTTTTGTAAGGATGAAATGCTAGGACAAGATGTCTGTAGAAATATAATAAATTTTCCCATTGGATATGTAATGGCAATTTTCATTGAAGAAGAGAAAAAATAAATGTTCTAGATAAAGGAAGTCCTCTTTAAACAAAATTAACCTGATTTAACTGTATGTTCCCATTTATGAAAAAGATTTTTTTTTCCTATATAGAAACAAGTTACACAGACAACTCTACTCTCGAGTTTGAAAGCAGACTGTAAAACAGCTTGGAATGCTGGACCTTCTATTATTCTACTGTAATTAAAGAAGTGAGTGGTGCGAAATAACTTCTGATGAAATTGCAGTCACATGGGCATAGCTGTTCTTTTGCTTGAGAAACTTTACTAACATGTAAAAAGAAAAGATTCATTTAAAGGGGATTAACTGAAACATTTTATTTGTCTTTCCCAAATTCGTCACATAAACTATGAGTCTTGCTTTCCAGACTCAGGCAAATTTGCAGGTTCTATAGTCTTCAAAAGCATTTTTGAGGAACACAAAGTGATCATGTGAAGAAAATGATATAATGAAAGGATAAGAAGGCTTCTGTGAAAAGGGTGATAGTTTTACATGTCATGCCACTGGAACACATTCTTATCAAATTTTGCTGCAATATGTGTTCATTTATTAACCCTATAATATTTAGAGTGAATTACCTTAATGTTAACTAAGTGAACATTGAGAAATATATTTTCTTGTCCTATACTGAACCTCATGCTGCACTTAACATTTTCCTACAGGAACCTAATTTGATTTAGTCTGATAATTTTGTAAAAGTTGTGATTCCCTGATGGCATGTCACAAACACTTAGCCCTCTTGTGGATGCTATTGATCTGGAGAGAAGCTAAAAGACTTACAAGTATTGTACATTTAGTGTGAAATAGAAATGAAGCAAAAATATATTAAAATGTGAAGTACTATCAAATAATCATCTAATTAACAAGGAGGAAGGAAACAATCTGAGATCCAGAATGATCAATACCTATGGGTTCATAACAAGGTCTGTTTTAGTCAACAAAAACACCAATGCAAACCATTGTGATTTTGCTTGGTATAGTTTAAGTTTGGCACTGAATATTCTCAAAGATTCAAGCCTAAATCTAATCAGAGTAGGAACAGCTTAGCTCATTTTAATTTCCCCAGTTTTCCACAGCTTATGTAGCTTGTCCTTTTCCACAGTACTTAAAGTTTAAAGGGATTTCCAAAACAATGGTTTTCCTACTACAAATATATCTAATAAGTTTAAACTAAACAGTCAAAAATCATTTATTCATTTTTACCCACTTCGCCTTCAGCAAATGAAGTAAACATTGCCATACACTCAATGGACAGTCATAGTTATGCACTACTATCACATAGTCAGAGTCATACCATCACATTTGCATTGGAGATGATTAATGAATCTCTTCAGTAAGAAGGAGAGCCAAAATTACTAAATTCTTAGAATATCCAGTTCTATGCTCTTGTAAAGTCCGTTTTCTCTTTTCTTCCTATTCTAGGGATTAACCTCTAAATGGAAGGGTGTTGAGGCAAAAGCAGCATGTACATGCTCACACTTTTTTTCTGGTAGAGTTTGCTTCACTGGAGTAATGGTAATATTTTCCCTTATGGAGTCTAGCTGTTGTTTCTTCTTTGTCTGCCATGCAAGACTGAAAAAAAAATAAGGGAGAACTTTTATATTGTCTAGTTTGGAGAGCAGAATATTTTGGAGGGTCTGGGTTGTCCACTCAGTGGAAATTCCTGACATCATAGGATTTGCTTTTAGTTTTGAAATGGAATGAAATATCAAGGTTTTGATGGATTGATTCCTCTGAGTAAATATTAGTTCTAATATCTCAATTTATTTTTTAATATAAAATAGCATTCTGAAGATTAAGAGCTCTTCAAAATGAAAAACTCAAAATTCTCTTCAAGGCATGTTAAGCGGTCTTTTATGACAATTTTCTCTGTTTTGATATCAGTAAAATGCCTTGTATACTTTTTAATTAAAAGTATTTAATGAATTTGGTATATACTCAGTTGACTTGGAAAATTCCCATAGAAAACAGTTCATCATTTTGAAGCTTTATTTAAAAAATGGTCTAGCAATCTAGCGAAAAATACTATGGTCTAGCTATAGTTACACCGTAACTATAACACCATAAATAATAATAACTATAGTACACTAATATAAGCACACTGTTGTTTAGTCAGCCTAAAATATCAGCCACAATACATTTTTAGGCCATTGTCACAGTTGTTACATCATTAGTTGAATTGTTTCTTTTTCATTCCATCTGTGCTTACACCAGATAAGCTGCATCAGAACTGTGGCTCACTTCATATACTGCATTGTATTCTCTAAACATATGCTAAAGTCTACCTAGATTAAATCCATTGACTTTAGGAGTATTAGTCACATCTTCAAATTAATGTGAGAGTCTGATCTCATGTATTTGCAATCTAGTGTTCTCTTTACATTTGAATAAAATGTTTTCCTTTAAAACTTTTCCTTTCCTGAATGATCCTTTGTGGATGATTCGTTTGTGCATTACTGAAAGAACCAGTGAAGTACATGAGATAGCCAATGTCTTAAATCAGATCCTTAGTGTTAAAGCAAAAGGTAAATGTCTTGCCTGCTGTTACATTTAAAATACTGTGAGTTTTATCTTGGACTTAAATCATTGATTCTCATTTTGGGAAGAACTCTTCAACATTAAAATCAGAAGAAAGGATTCTTTATTTTTCTTCCTTTTTTTTCTGTAGATAGTTGGATAAAAGAAATTGAACTGTTGTTTTGGTAACCAGTATCCAAAGCATGTGTCAACATGGATAAATATTGTTTAGGCAAACTATCATGAGCAACTCAAGAGAATTTGGAAGCTTTCTGAGTCAAAGCTGAGTAAGACTTTCCAGATACTTTTGGAAAGTTTTCTATATCATCATTCCTTTTTTAATAGGACTTTTTGATGCAAGAATGAAGCTAGGTAGCTAGGTATGTTAGAATATATTAAATATCACTACTTAAGAGAGAGAAAAAAGAGCAATTTATAAAAGCATGTATGACTTATGATTACTAAAGTAACTGTCATTCCAATAAATGTCTATGTCTAGAAAATCTCATTATCTAATAAACCAGCAACATTTTAAATGAAACCAATGTGTTTATTGAGAAAGTGTTTATCAGTAAGTTAGTTATTACTTAGTGGATTTTTAAGACTATCACAGGTATTGATCTAAATAATTATGCCTAGAAATATTTCTTTTGAAATCTGTACTACAACATTAAGACAAAAGATTAAATATGCATAATGTAGCGTCAAATCAACATTTCTTGCCACCTAGAATTTTTGCATACAGATAATTTTCTCAAAAACACACACACTTTGACCTGCTCTCAAAAAATACTAGCTCATAACAAAAATGTAGAGGGAAAAAAATGTAGATAGGATTAACATCACACTTGTCTGTTGGAATATTCTGTCTGTGGTGAATTCTACTTTTGTTATCTGTAGGAATACCATAGGAAAGGAAGCAAATAATCTAGTTTGCTCATATTTCTCTGTCATTGAAAATTCATTTTTTTTATCTTAATCATAAGGATGAACCCCCAGATACTTGCACCTTTTAGATATTTACATTTTAAAATAACGTTTCTTTTTTCCAAACTGAACAACTACAACAATCATTTTACAAACTGCAAGTGGGCAAGCACCTTTTATGTACAATGACAGTGGGATACAGTGGGATACTCTTAGATGAAATTAAATCAGATGATGATTGGACTGGGATTCAAGAGGCTTGGATGCCTTTCCTGGAGCTATCACAGAGCCATATGATTTTGAGTAAAAAGCACTATTATTCAATGTATTTGTTTCCTTTCATTCATTGTTTCTTTCTGTTCATCTTTTCTGCTTAGGCTTAAATTTCTCAGAAATCTCGTTACATGCATGTCATGAAACACAGCTATGGTTTGCTTTTCTTCCATTATTCTATTAAAAAAAATATATATTATATATATAAATATATATTATATATTATTTAACTTTATGTAGCATCTATTCTTAACACTAGTGGAGTTTGACCACCCTATTGTCAAGCCTTTAGTCTGATAGATAAGTTACTATACAATGTCGTTATAGTAAGTCGCAGAATTGAAAATCCAGATCTAAATGGTCTTCAATTTGTGCTCAGATCAGCAGGCTAAGAAGTGAAAATATTAGATTTAGCTTTTTCATATTTCTGCTTTTAACTTTCTTTTTTTGCTTCTTTATGTAGTAATATGCATAGGGAAGACTGCTATTGTTTCATAGGTTGAAACGGCTCATAGGTTCACTGTTGAGGCTGAGAAAACTATTGATATAGACTTTTAATTTTTCTGAACTCTTACTTAAGCTTTCTACACTCCATTAGGGCTGTTCTATTAATGGCTAGGTTCTGACTGACAGCCAATGGGAAAGACAAATGTATGAAACTCCTTTTGCTGAGCAACGTTCACCTACTTGTAGGCTGTAATACTGTAATAGCATTATACTGCCCTCTTTTGGGTTTTGCAGCCAAACTACATAAGTATAAATTGTTAGATTCAAAATACTGTTTAGGGAATTTCAGGAATCTGAGGAAAGATTCATTTGTTAGCAAATGCAAGTGATGGAAAGACCAAATTAGACTGACCCTGATTTGTAGACATCTATGTTAATTTTGCTTTGTGTTCAAAACACAGAATCACAGAATGGTTAAGGTTGGAAGGGACCTCTAGAGATCATCTAGTCAAACCCTTCTGCTCAATGAGGGACACCTAGAGCATGTGGCACATGGTGGCATCCAGATGGGTTTGGAAGCTCTCCAACGAAGGAGACTCCACAACCTCCCTGGGCAGCCTCTTCCAGGGCTCTGTCACCCTCACAGTGAAGAAGTTCTTCCTCACATGGAGATGGAACTTCCTCTGTTTCAACGTACATCCATTTCCCCTTGTCCTATCACTGGCTACCACTGAGAAGAGTTTTGCCCCTTCCTCCCTATATTCTCCCTTCATGTACTTATAGATATTAATCAGATCCCCTCTCAGCCTTCTATTCTCCAGAGAAGAGGCTAAACTCAGTCTATTTTCATATGGGAGATGCTCCAGTACCTTAATCATCTTTGTTGCCCTCCGCTAGACCCTCTCTAAAAGCTCCACATCCCCCTTTTACTGGGGAGCCCAGAACTGCACACAGTACTCCAGGTGCAGCCTCACTGAAGCTGAGTAGAGGGGCAGAATCACCTCCCTCGACCTGCTGGCAACGCTCCTCCTGATGCAAGCCAGGATCCCATTGGCCTTCTTGGCCACGAGGGCACACTGCTGACTCATGGTTAACTTGGTGTCAACCAGGACTCCCAGGTCCCTCTCTGCAGAGCTACTTTCCAGCAGGTCGCCCCCTAATCTGTACTGATGTCCAGGGTTATTCCTCCCCAGGTGCAGGACCCTACACTTGTCCTTATTGAACCTCATGAAGTTCCTCTCTGCTCAACTCTCCCGCCTGTCCAGGTCCCTCCGGATGACAGCACAGTCCTCCGGAGTGTCGGCCACTTCACCCAGCTTGTCATCATCCACAAATTTGCTCAGGTTGCAGTCTGTACCCTCGTCCGGGTCACTGATGAACAAGTTGAACAGCACCGGACCCAGTACTGACCCCTGGGGGCCACCACTGCCCACAGGCCTCCAACTGGACTCGACCCCATTTATCACCACCCTCTGAGCTCTGCCATCCAACCAGGTCTTAATCCACCTCACTGTGCATTCGTCCACTCCACACATCCGGAGCTAAAATACGCCAAACAAAAATACGCAAGCTGATGTCATCTACTTTTAAGTAGATGTAATCTATTTTAAAGTCCTATCTACAAAATAAGGCTATGTTGGTATCTGTAAGACACTTTTGGGGACTATGTTTTTTCTCAAAATTGTTGCCATATAGTTTAAAAATTCCTGGCCTCCTTTCACTGGGAAGACTATGGTATCAGCTATCTCCGTGTAATTGATGAATTCTTGGCCTTGGCATTTTGTCTCTGGAAAGACTCGGATACCAGCTGGAGGTTTTTTTATCTCTACACAATTTATGACTTTGTAGCTCAAGACCCCAACAATGCTCAACAGTGCCTGCCAAGTGGTGCTGGCAGTTGAGTGGGGGTGAAGAGGAACACCTAAGGAAAAAACTTAAAGAAAGTGGGCGAACTCTTCAAGAACTGGGACAATAAAAGTACTATGTTTTTTCTCCCCCAACAGAGGGTTGCACAGACAGAGCAGCTTCTTTTCCTTCTTCTCAACTCTCTTCCATGAAATCATAATCTGCACCGAGGCAGAGCCCATGAAACATAACTAGATTGGTGGTGATGGTGGCAACTTATCTTGCGACATCTCTCCTGCTTGCTTGCTTGTCTTTCTTCTTCTGTTTGTTTTCCTTCTCTTCTTCTTTTTCTTCTCTCTGTCCTATCGCCATTATGAGAATAGAGCTTATAAGGCTGTATGGCATTTGGCCTTTTTTGTGTCTTAATCTCGCTCTTGGGATTGGATCGAAACCTCCTCTGACAGTGGATCGGGACAGTATCCTTTTAATGACAGACTGACATTCTGTAGGAAATTTTATGTTGATCTTCATTTCTAAACAATTTTCTTACATTGACACTAATTTAAATCCACAATAATGTCCGCATTTACAAATGTTAAAAATCAGACATTCTTTCTCAAAGTGAAATGCATTATTGACTTGAGACATATAGATAATATGTTTAGCTGCTTAAGAATGATGAGTCATATGTCAGAACTGGCTGGTGAAAATATGTTAGATTCAAATAAAGTTTGGACTGATAAAAAATTGAGAACTTAGATCTTGAGATGTGGAATCTGCAAATTGATTAATTTGGTTTTAAAATATAAAATCTACTTATATATTCAATTTCCAAGAAAATTTAAAAATATGAAAAATATTAGAATATAAGACAAAGTATAATTGTAACATGATGATACTGTTTGTTTACCATGAACATGAAATGCTTCCTATAAATTCTCTAAGGTGAAGAAGACAGTGGCATGTTCTGCCTTACAAGTCTGAGTTTCCTTTATTAAAAGGAAAGCATCAAAATGAATGATAGATTCATCAAAAGACTTTGGAAATGTTCCACTCAAGCAAGTTCTTTCAAAATATATTCAATATTATTCAATAATTACTGTGTGGAGTGTAGACTAGAACCTGAATTTATGGAACTTGCAGTTGATGAGTTAAGCTTGAACTTGATGAGTTGGGAGAACTGAGAAAATAGAATGTTATTCAATAGGGAAGTATAAGATTTTAGTTAGGACAGATGGCCTCAGCTGGATTTCAGTGTCCAGCTTTCGATAGCACAGTTCCAGGAGGATTTTCATCAAAGAAAAGGAGAGAAGTTTGGAAAATGCATGTCATGTTTCACAGGAGACTGAAATATGACCTGCAAAGAAACATTGCATAAATGAAATGTGCATGATAAAAGGTTAAGTTGCAAAAGGTTAAAAAAATAGGCAGAAAAGATTGACAGAATAGCCATTAGAAGAAATGTTCTGAAAGTAAATAAGTAGTTTTCTGAGGACAAATACATATTTCTTGAAAATCCTATACCACCTCTGTAACTACAAGATCTTGATCAATAGGCTAAACAAACTTCTGTCAAGAATAACATTGGTGATCTGTCCTGGGAAAGGAAGTGATCTCTTAAAGTCCAGGTCAGCCCTCATAATTTGCAGAATGCTTTTGTTTCATCTGGCACTTTATTTAAAAACCTCCCTTTGCGTGTAACTTTCCTTCAGCTCTAGATCTAAAGAATCCCTTTAGTGAACGCATCCACTCTACAGTCAAAAAGTTAACATGATGGTTATCACATTCGCTTACTCCTAAGAATTCAGAGAAGCAAATTACTTCTTGTAGGTAAGACAGAATCATCCTGGTGCAGAGTCTGGGGCATTTGTGACAGGACAACAAAAAAAAAACATTGACCTTGTACGTAAAATCATACATAAGTTGAACAGGCTAGCAGTTCTAGAACAGTGTGATCTTCCTTCTGAGCAAGATACCTGGGGGAAAATTTTCTGAGCTTTCTGCAGCTGGAGGAGATGTTGCAAAGGCCATGATGCAACCTAAACTAAAACATTAATCTATCTTCCTGCTACTCAGTGTTATGAAATAATACTGTGCATGAAATTGATGAAAGCAAAAGAGATTCTTCAATCAGATCTCTATTTTCCACAGTCAACATGACACTTTCTATAACCACATGCTTAAATTCATTCAGGGCTGACTCACTTTTAGCTTAGTTGACTCAAAAAAAAAGTATCTCATAGTTTGATATGTTGCATAGTATGCTCCGGTTGAAACCTTTAAAACTAAAGATGAGAAAAAGCCTTCTGTTGTTTTAAGCAAAATGAAAGTTTTGTAGTCTAATTAGTAAGTGTAAATATTTCTACTTTTGCTAAATTTGATGTCAGCAGTGATAGTACCTGAAAAGAAAAAACAGTAATCTAAGACACTAATTGTGCAAAATTACTTCTCTTGAAATTGTGGCTTCACAGCATTCACTGACAATGGAGTACCAGCAGTAAGATCTAGCTTGTGAACTTGAATGAAGATAATCATGTGCACATGTAAAGCTGAGTACGTGTTAAGTGTTTGCAGTGTTGGCCTTTTTTTTAAAAAAAAAAAAGTATCCGTTTGGTTTTCTGTGGAGATGGTGAATTAGTTTTAAAATGAGTTACTAATATATTTTCAAATTAGTGTTCTAGTTTGGTTAGTTTAAATGCTACTTTTGCTGTTTTTTGTTCATAAGCTTTTGCGTGGCTCACATAATTGTTCATGAAACATTTGCAAATCCTGGAAGATTTGTAAGTGTTTAAGATGAACAACTCAGACATAGACATCAAGGGTTCCAGCTTGTTCCCTCTGGGGTCTAGACTGATTTTTTGCTCTAGTAAGATCCTGCCTTCTTACTCAGGGAAAATTCAATTCGTGTCAGCATAAATTTTGATTTCTGAGTGCAGCTGAACGTGACTCATTGAAATTAAATGATTGTCTTTTTTGTTTTGCTAGAGCTAGATGAATACCCTTGCTCATGCTTACTTGCGTCTTGTGTAATCTCATCATCTTCAGAGAGGCCATTTATTGAGATGAATTTTGTGATTAACATGAGTGTAAGTAACCGGACATAGCTCTTCTATAGTAGATAACTGCTGTGCATAGTCACCAGATCTCCTTTTATATCTCAGTTAAAAACAGCTACAATCTGAAACCAGAATTAAGTTGTTTTTCCAAGAGATACTAACCATGTGATTATCTCATGTGTCCTTTTACATGACATCTTTATCTTACTGGCTAGTTGCTAATTTGTTAGAGTGGTTAATCCTACTTTCTCCAAATTTAACTAATAGCGTCAACAGGAATCATTTGTAGAGAGGCCTGCAGCATATCTGGAAACAGGCCATCAAGAGTTGGCAAGAATGTTGGCACTAAGGAGATGCATAGATAATGAAGGGCAGGGCAAAAATTAATATTACAATTACTAGAGTGCTCATAGAAGAAAGGGTTAGACCTGAAGCCCTTAGTAACAAAAAAATTGTATGAAATCACCTTGCAGTGAGAAACCATAGGAATTACTCACTGTGGGGTCTGTTCCTAAGAACTGGTACTACAAGGCAGACTATTTCTGTTGTCATGTTCATAGAGTCTTTTCACTCACCTCTTCCAGTGTAGAAACATGCTGATTTATTAATCTTGTACAGGCCTGTTGAAACATATTTGGATTCCTCTGGTTGAATCTTGAATTAGTACTGTGACATAATAGAAATCTTGGCCACTAAGCAACATTTATCCATTTTAGAAGTGTATCTCTACTATTTTTTAACAGTGCTGCAAACCAAATATTGCTGTTTGGTATGTATTTTTTCCTTTCTGTCCAAGAATACTCCATTTATAATGCAATCCATACCTCACATGATATTCTCTTTTCTCAATTGAATGGTAATTTAACAACTTTATTTCAAACACATATGCAATGGTGAATTTTAAAGATGGTTTCTTCACAGTGAAGTTCTACTTCAATTGAAGGCACTAGGTACAGTTCCACTGTTTTCAAATCATGAGTGCAATTCCTGCGGATCCATTGTGATATATGTGTTTTAACACTATTTAGGATCATTTATCATCTGAAATATTTACTGCATCCTGATTTATTAGTTACTTATTATTAAATTGAGTATGCAATGTCTGCAAAGCATTGAATTCTGCCTTCCTTCCAGCTGTAGATGGATTGCAAAATGAATCAGCTAACGTACAAATTTTGTTCTCTAATACATGCAAATTTTAATATAGAGAAAGAGCTGAATATACATTAATTTATGCAGAGACTTTAAGTAAATAGTAGAGTTACAAGTATTTGAAAATGTATGGAAACCTCTCCTAGACATTTAAAAAACATTTTGTGATCTAATTTTAGAGGTTGCTTTAGAAGGTATTCTAGTTTCCTTCTGAAGGCAATCTAGTATTATTTCAGGAAAATCCAGTGGCTTAAGGTGAAGGTCAGTCTATTTCTTTTATACTCCATAAAGCTACATGTTTCCTATCCATGCCCCACCTTCAGATTTACCAGTTCTCCTTGTATCTAGCAGCAGCTAAATGAAAGGCAAAACTTCCATATTTCTCCTCATGTTTTGGGAAACAATCAGTCATAATGGCCTTTTTTTCTGGATAGTCATGAATAAAAAGTTGTCTTTAAAATTGTATTGACAGTCTGATATGCATAATGTCAAAGACACACATCTGCTTATGATCTTTTTTGGAGAGATACAGGTCGTGGCTGTAGGAGGATGCAGGAGATTAGTTGGGAAATATTTTCATGCCTTTTTACACTCAAAATTTCAGCCTCAGTTACAGAGAGGCCATTGGTAAAGTACTCTGGGACTGAAACAGTGAACATATTTATCAGTCTGCATGTGCCTCTAAACAGAAGAAAGCTAGGAAGCAAATACTTAGTATCTTTATAAAAATATTGCTTGAAAAAAACCTCAAATTATGCTGTGCTCCATTCATAATCTTGCTAATAGCCATTATGTACTGCAATACTTTCATTTCCAAGTAGCTTCCCTCAACAATAAAAAAATTACCACATATGGATTGATAAATAATTAGTATACATTAATCTAATTTCATTTAATTCTTGTAGATTTAGAAGTTCTATATGGACCTCTAGTACTGAAAGTAAAAGTGTTGAGAGAATAAGCCATAATAGACAGATCTGTTAATAGTACAGTTTTGGGTATTGTACAGTGGTTGGATACTGGACAAGACACACGAAAGAATACTAAATAGTATGCAGTCACTGCATGTGATTGCATTTCTTTTCCTTCTTTCATCACCTTTAGAATATTGTAAGCCACACACATACTCACTCCTTAGTTTAAAAATATCCTATGTAGGGGATACCCTAAAATAAATGGAAATTGCTCAGTAAGAAGTACATATTTGTGTAAGTAAGTGACACATATAAAACTTGAAAGAAATGTGATAGGAGGACAGTTGACTTATTCTGACTTGGTACCACATTAAATCAAGGATTAAACTTTTGCTCCAGACATGGCTTCAAGCTAGTGCATCTGTGAACTGACAGATTTTGTGTATTGAAAGCTTAACAAATCTAACATACACAGAGACTTAACTCCACTCAAGAGTGGATTAAGCCAGGGATCGAAACTAGCTGGGCTTATGGGAGATTTTATTCAGACAAGTCAAGTCTCAGACATGGCTCTCCTGACAACTCTCATTCCGAGCCTATTTATTTTAATTCCTTGTTTTCTAGAGGCAAATCTAAGTTCTATTTTGCTTGCTAGTGCTCATTAGCGGTATAGATGTGAACTTTGAAAATGTCAGAGCTTGAAGTACACAGGACCTACACTTTCCATGTTTTCTATTCACATGTTCTTGCTGTGCTTGTGCTTTTGCCTTCAGTTTGTGCTGCTTTATTTTCAATCTTATGTTAGAGAGGGCTAAATAGAAGAAACATAAAATATTTTTTTCCCCCAACTTTCCTAGCAGTCAGCAATCTAAAATTGCTGTACATGGTTGAAAACTGCAGCAATTACCCAACATTTAACACAAATATAAGCTTTGTTAAATTATGAAAGTTTGTTCCAAGTATTTATCCCTCTTTAGATGTATTATCCAAGACATATTACTCCATTTTTAAAATAATGTTAGGATAAAAAAAATCTGTCTTATTTCAATCTTGCATCTAATCATAATATACACACTAGAGAAAAATACTATTCAAATTCCTTCTCCAGAGATATGCTTACTACATACTCAGATAAATTGTATTAATTGCCCTTACTCAGCTTGGAGCAACAAATTGGGATTGTTAAAATAACTTATTTGTCAAAATAAGCGTGTTTATGTGTGTCTAAACCCATGATCTGGTTATCACTCAACTTTGCAGAGGAGCAAAAAAAATCTTATTCCAATATTAATTTCAAATTACTCCTCACTATGCTGCTAAAATCCTCCTCAAAACATGAATTAAATTTTAATTTGATTTATCTATTATGATAATACAGGAGAATACATCTATTACGAGAAATACAGGAACGTTGTCAGGGAATGCAGGGATGCTACAAGGAAAGCTAAGGCTCATCTGGAATTAAATTTGGCAAAGGATGTTAAGAGTAACAAGAAGAACTTCTTCAAATATATTAACAACAAAAGGAAGGTCAGGGAGAACGTGGGTCCAC